>VKOC01027138.1:0-11554 GCA_009364415.1 Spea multiplicata
GTACAGACTGTTAAACTCTTGGTGCCGTAATTGTCCGGCAGATCCCGCTGGTCTCCCTGTTCTATAATTTATTAACTGATAGAACAGGGAGACCAGTGGGATCTACCGGGTAAGTTGCAGCATTGGGATTTTAAAAGTCTGCACAAGCGACAATTGGTTGATGCCAGAGGAGGTCCCTGTAGGCGACCAATAGGCTCATTCTCACTGCCCTGTAACCCGTGACGGCGAACCAGCGGATTTCCACTTCCGGGAACTGCCGCGATGCCGCGAAGACAAGGTAAGTTAGAAGAGGGGGGGAGAATGGTAGACGAAGACGAAGACAATCACGAAGATCTTCGTGGTGTGTGTCTTCGTCTTCGCCTACATTTTACCGCCGCCGTCTTCTCTTCGGCGTGTCTTCGGAACGAAAACGAAAACGCTCTTCGTGTTCGTTTCCATGTTCGCCCGAAGACGAATGCACAAGTCTAACCCAAACCACAACTTAAGTCGCCTTTTGGTAATGAACAAAAACCTTAACACTTGTGCAACTAGAGTCAAATATACTACAAAAGTACAGTTTCCATGATGCAGTTATGGAATAATACTTTAGATCCAGAGCTGTATCCATTTGATATATTGGTAATATCTATGCAAAAGCAAGACAAAATGAATGTAGGAGGAAAGGAAGACATCTCTGAATTCTGGAAGGAAGGGTTTGAAATTTACAAACATTGGAAAATTTCTAATAAGCCAGAGGGGGGCTCTTTTTCTTTTAATGTTCAGCTGCTTATTTTGACCAAATAGGAGAAGAGTTAATACCGAGTTCTTTGAAAAAAAACCAAAGCTACTTGGCGTAGAACATTAAATTAATGAATTTATTCTGTAGCTAGATGATCAAATGCCCTCCCTTTGTATCTACATAGATCATACATGCTGTTTTTTCCAGTATAGTTTGACATATTTTTTAACAATAAGCAGGGGATAAAATGCTAAATTATTTTTCGACAGATCCAGAAGGGCATGTTTTCTTATTCTTAATGCTCTCTTCATTGCTGTAAAACACTAAAATAAAAATAATCTTGTGCAAATGGCATCTAAAAAGTGGGCACAATTATGTTCATGGGAAAAACATACATCAAACTAAAGCTTTTAAACGTTTTCTGAATCATACTTTTCTTTTTGGAGGGATAATTGCTTTGAAGGTGGATTGTGTCCAGACTGGAGCAAAATAGCAGTGCTTAATGGCAGCTCTCCGATTCCCAGTAATGATTAGAATACCACAGGTGACGCATTGTGGAACCGGATTTTTATTACACCTCTAATGATTTTTATAGGCTCTACATTATAATTCTTCATATTAAGTTATCTCTCTCTTTTTGTTAAGTTGCTGATTGCCATTGAAGAGGTTAAAGAATTGCGTAGAGATGCTAGTTTAGCCACTGTTCAACCTCAGGTTCCAGCTTCTTTGATGAACAAAAATGTGTTTTCTATGAAATATTTTCAGATTTGCCATGTAGATTGAAAAAAAAATTATAAGCTAATAGGTAGTTTTGATTAAATTAGATATGTTAAAAACAAGTAGTGGTTCTGAGTTTGAGAGGGAATTAGATAGCAAACCTGTCTAGATAAAAAGATAGATAGAAACTATAGAACATAGATATTTTACTAGAAAGGCAAACAGATATTAGCTCAGGTGATGTTTTTACAAATTTTGGGTAAGGGTGCACTGATTGCCTTCTTCAAACCAAGGAATACAAATATAACAATAACATTAACAAAATCCACAACGCTTTGTAAGAAAATGTAAGATTTAGTGGCACTCTTGGACCCTTACAGTCAATTAGGTAGTTGAGGGTATGATGATTTCATTGTACTGAATGTCACATGTAGTAGTCAGTAATCTGGAGATCTCAAAGGTTGGGAGAACAGTTGCTTTCTTTCAGAACGCAAGTTAATAAGGTATTAGAAGGAACTTGGGCTCAAAATGCATAGTTTTCAATGGGTTTAGGGACCGCCCATTGTCCTTAAGGGGTTAATTGTCAACCATTGCTGATTCAGCACCACTTATAAATACCTTAGCAGTGGGTTACCAATTATGACTTCTTCATTGGCCAAGCTTGCGCTTTAAATGAATGGCCACTTACATTTTGCTAAAAAACATATTATAAAACAACTCAGGTGATCTGGATGGTTATCAGAATTCATTTAAAAAATATTATATACTTTTAGCTAATAATAATAATAATAAATATTTATGTACCTTGAGTATGTTTGTATACAACATATGTATCACTTCCTTAATTATCTGATGTACAATTTCCTTCACCCTAAACATTGCCATTGTAATTTTCACTCTTAATTAGCCTTTCCTAATGATGGACATGAAGGCTTTTTAACCTTTTCACATAATTTGTGTTTCATTGCCTTTATAATTCTACATCTTTGGTAATGTGAGATGACAATTAAGTGTAATCAATGTGGTGTTTTAATTAATAAGAATAATAATTAGTTACATTTAGAAATGCTGATCCCTTCTTTAAGTTCCCAATGAATTGTTGCAACATTATTTCCAGCGCAATGGCAATGCGCATAACAGTACCTACTAATATTTCAATTTAAGTAGCTTTGTGGAGATAGCGCTTGCAAAATTCTCAGGATCTCCCCTCTCCCTCCCTAACCCCTCGTTTTCAGGATCATCCCTTCCCTCCCTCCCTAACCCCCTTCTCAGGATCTCACACCCTCTCCCTCCTAACCCTCCTTCTCAGAGATTTACGCGACCCCCCTCGGTCAACTTACCTTCAACTCCTGTTTGGAAGCGGTGAGGCGTTTGTCTCGGGGTGCCGGCGCTTCAACTGCTTGAGCGCCGGCCGTATCGACGTCATATGCCGCCGCCCCAGCTGTGAAGCGCCGGCACCCGAGACAAAACGCCTCACGCTTCCTACAAGGAGTTGAAGCGCTGAAGCAGGCCCGTCCAGCAAAGTGAGTTCCTTGGATTTTTGTCAGACAGGTGGCCCACGAGTTGCCGAGCGGTCGTCTTCAGCACCGCTCGGCATCCTTGGGCCCCCCTGACTGGCAGAACTCCAGGGCCCGGTCGCAGCTGCGATTCCGCCACTGCCCATAATTGTACATATTCCATGTTTCCAGGGAACTGCAGTGATCCTATAATAATAATAACTGAGTACATCAAGTCAGGGTTATAACCTGTATGGGAAGTATAAGTGGGAAGGTGAAACCTGACCTAGTAATAAGGGTATTTCACATAAAGCAATGTGAAATAATGTAAATGAATTAAAATTACAGTAAAAAAAGAAACCAAATCTGGTTAGAGGGGACTGACTTAATATGAAAAGGGACTAAACTCTGATCCAACGCTCTTAGGTATGGTTTATTAGAACAGACATATCACATCAACAAACACCATGTTTGCAACTGTGTATTATATATATATGGAAACATGAGGGAAAGCTTCAAGTATTATAGAATTTCATCAAGTAACAAAGAAATTTACCTTAGAGCCTCAAACAGTACATTTGATATGTAAGCTTAACATGAAACTGGTGTCAATTAAGACAATATCAAAAGCCATAGAAAGGTCAGGAAGAATCTGAACACGGAAATGACCTTTAGGTTTTTTTCAACTGACTCAGAATTGACCGAGAGAAGGAACAATTAAGTCACTGAACCAGGCTTTAACTTTGAGTAGCTTATGTAGGCCAATAATGTCAAAGATTCCCTTACCCCAGTATAGATCCTAGAAAAGTCTTTAGACTTCTCCTCAATTCCAAAAGCTAACACTTCAAAATACTACATTATCTCATTTGTCGCAGGTGTCCCTCTTCGGGACTCGAATTTATCTCTCTATCGGTCTTCTGATATCATTCAACTGGAAATCCATGCAAGGCATACAAGGTTTGTATATGTAGTATGTTTAAACAAATACAACTCTGTGGACTTTTCTTGTAAAATAATAAGGATTTGCTTCCAGGTTTACTTCCGAATCAGAATACAAGCCAGAATTTACAATATAATCAACTGGAACTCTGGTCAATTGAGCTTAATGGAGTTTGTACAACTTTGCTATAGTAGAGAATTTGTAGAGATCTTGTTCATTAACAAAGTCAGTGTTACAACTAATGCTATGAACTGTTACAAAATCAGACATGCATAGGCAAGAGGATAGAAAAACATTATTTACTGCTATTCATGTGTCATGGATTTATGTTCATTAAATTACTCATATTTTGCCATGATGTTATTGGACACATTTGTAAGATGTTTGATATAGGCATAGATAGAGAATGACCAAAATTGTTTCAATAACAAAGTCTGAATAAAATAACTAAAGAGGCTGAAGGGAATTAGGGATTATGTTTCCATGCCCTCTAATAGGGGAACTAGAAGCTGCAAACTTTTTTGGTCCAGAACCTTGTTGGAATGGGATACTCACGCAAAACCATGATCTGGACACCAAGATTGCAAGAAAATACACGTCAAGTGTATAAATTATGCCAACTACATAGACACCTTTAGGAAATAGCTTTTTGTAAGCAAAATCATGACTTAAGATGTATTGGCCTACAAGTCTCTTTAGCAAGCTTTGGCACTCATCATATTATTTCATATCCCTTAACACTTAACTATTTTTGTGTGTTGAATGCATATTTTTTTATTCAGTTACTGTGTAGTATAGGATAGTATAGGATTCTGTAATTCTGTCATTTAACTAACGGCCTCTTATGGAAGCAGGGAGCATACCTTAGCTGAGTAGAACTTCTATTCTAATCTGTTATTTTATGGAAGTGGCGACTAAGCAGAGAAAGCACCTACCCTCTCTGTTCTTCTATCGGGACTGGCACAGGCAGCCATGTTCAGCCTTATATTGTGACCCAACGCTGATCCTGAAACATTTCTTCCTCTCCTGGGCAACAGCACTCCCAATGCTCCAATTTACATGCAGTAAAGTGCACTGTTCTTTAGAATGATCCATACTACTGCCAACGTTTGTCTATGGAGATGGTTGTCTATGTGCTTGATATTAGCAATAGGTGTGGCTGAAACAAGTCATAAGTTTCTGACCTTTCCATGCTGCATGATCTCTCAATGAGAGCAATCGCGTAGCATTAACCCCTGTTGTTATTGTGCAATCTCTGCATTTTAGGGGAAAATGCTTGTGTCTTAAAATATTTAATAATTTTTTAAAAAGTCTTTGACTTCAGTGACCTGAAAGTCAATTCAAACTGCTGCAGAGCCAATCAGAAGTGGGCTGATGACGATCACATCACTCCTGACCAGAGTGATCTCATTATGACAATTTTTCAAACGCTATATGACCACAGATTAATGAGCCATTAGGTCACTGATCATTGGTCTCACAGATCAATAGCCAGTAACCTAATCTGGTCATCATCACTAACAATATGATTTGAATCCTTAAATCTGGGGAGAGGATGTCACTGTTAACCTTTGCCAACATTGCAAAGCTATCAAAATAGAGAAGCTTCCTGTGACCTCCTCTCCCATGATTCTCCGTTCGGGGAAGAGGATGTCACTGGAAGCTCCACATTTTGGCAGAAGTTCACACAGGGTTATCTTAGGGCAAAATGGCTTCTGGTGACATCCTGTACCCCAAGCTCTCCATTCCACCTTCTAGATCATGCCACTAGTGTTGGTACTTTTTTAATTATTATTTTTTATTTAAATGCTTTCTGTAGGATGAAAATGCAGTCAAGGATATCTTAGGTTGAGCACAATTTCTTTTCAACCTTACTAACAATAAAACACTGTTTAAATTGCCCATTCAAGAGCATCACTTTTTGTAATGGATGATCAGCATAATATGCTTTCTTGAATAAGCCAATATTTAGTAGAGGTGAATCAATGATGTAATTGATGTAGTATGTTCGTGATACGGCCTAGAGAATTGTAACATCATCAACAGAGAATCTTCACATTTACTGGGATGCAACAATCTGTATTATCATGACCCTGTTTTGTTTTGGGGTCTGCCAAGGTTACCATCATCGTTGCATTTAATTTTTTTTCCTCCTAATTGACGAGTGGTCAGTATTCACCACATGTCCACACAACCATCTTCATCAACACACATAGGAGCAAAATGTTTATAGCGCTTCATAGTAAGATGGAAGCATGTTTGACTTGTTTTTAAACATTGTTTTTTGATATGTGATTAATGTTTGCTAGATTTGTGCATGCAAGTAAAATTGATTTGGACAATTTTTTGATTGTCAATGATTATCAAAAAACTAATTTTGTTTCCTGCCCTTTTGGCTCAGACAACATTTAGAGGGTTTTTAGTTTTAAAACTAACTTTGGTGAAATATTTTCAATAGGGGAGGTCCCTGCTACCCTCTGGACTCACATTTCAACAATATTTGCTTTAAGCAACAACATCTTAGTGCTATCTTGTTGTACAAATACACAAATTAATCAGAGAACAGATCCATACTTAAAAATTAAAAAAATATTATAAATATATAAAAATATATTAAAAAAATACAGGGTATAAGTGTTAATAAGAAATAAATATAAGACCAATGGATAGACATATCCAGCAGCATGCTATGCGACTGACATTCAGCAGAAATGACACTAATTATTGAAAGTAGGTTAAGTTTCAACCAAAAATTGCACCAGTTATGGAAATTAGGTCAAGTAGGGCATTGGGAAGCCACTGACAATAAGACACATCCAGCCACATGATGCTGGATTGAATTTTTAACCCCTTTGCTCCCCTTCCAGAATGTCTTTTAAAGATGTGCCAAGACGCCCATTAGGATGTACCAGTACATCCTTACTTTGATCCAGGGGGGATGTCCCTGCCGCTACATGGGAGATCAGGCTGTCTATTGACTAATTGTGTGTAACGGTGCTTCCACCGGAAGCTCAGTTGAGGACAGGCGATAATCAGGAAGGTCTTTCTATGGACAATTGTTTGCTAATTACAGTGTGATCACAACAGATAAATCAGTAGGAGGAGAGGGAAAAACAAAACATTCAAATAAAATAAATAAAAAATAAAATATTGGGTGATAGAGGTTAGTATGGAAATGATGGAAGTGGTTTTCTTGAACATAAAAATATGTATATGGGGTATAACTGTAATCACCTACAGTATAGAAGACGTTTTATTTATACTATTTTAGTATAGCTTTTTATATCTATTATCACTAATAGTAATTATGTTTTATGCATTTCTATGCTTTTAAAATAAATGTTTACGCGGGTTCATTAAATATGGAAAGAGGAAATATGTGGCAAAAATGCAAAAAAAAACTATGAAAACCCCCAGGCCTGACGGGGTTAAGGTAGTTAAGAGAGAAGAAAGATGAGTAAATGAGAACAAGGAGGGAAGAAAGGAAAGAAAGAGAAAAAAGAAAAATGAACAAAAAAAGAAAGAGGGGGCAAAGGATTTAAGAGAGGGGTAAGAAAGAACAGAGGGAGAGTCTTAAGAAAGAGGGTAGAAAAAAGAAAGCGAAAGATGAGGCTGGATCTCTGCTTCTCTCCTGTAGAGTAAGGACATCCGGCAGTAAGAAGTATGACTCCAATAAAATGTAGCTAGAGTTAATTGACTGTAGGATGGCATCCAGGAAAATCTGAGACAGGTTCCAACTGGATAATTTTAAAAGAGGAAGGATGAGATGCAGTTGTAATGACGCTACTGACAAGCAAGTGAAGAATAGATAACACATATTTGTTGTTTTCTCATTCACTTTCATTTGCATCATTGGGGACCCTTCTCATTTTCGGAGATTCAAATGAGTGCACAAATTAGAAGAAATTTGGTAAAAATGAAATTTATACAAAACCAAATGCGCTACATACATAGACTACGTCTTGTTTGTTGGTAACTTTATACCAACTGTATTAACGTAACAAAAATCTTCGATTATGGAGCTTGGCTTTTACTCTTCACAAACTTTTTCTTTTTTAATGCATATGTGACCTTGTACCCTTCTACTTTCATCTTATTATTTGAGCTCCAAAAGAATAATATTGTAGCCGTTGTCACTAGATTCAATAAGAATGTAGCTGGTCATACATTTTAGGGTTGGAAACAAAGGAATTATTGTTATTGAGTGCAACAAAAATGAAACATTATCTTCGACAGAAAACAATACATGCTATACTATTTTCATCTACTGTCATTTGTAAGAAAACCTTTCAAGCTTGGATCTTCCTTTGCCTTTAGAGTGTCCTGAAATGAGCCTTGATAGGTCAAAATATCTTCTTCAGAACTTTAGCAAGTGAGTAGTACAATACAGAAAGGAGGTTGAGATTATGTGACTGCCCTAATGAATGGGACCAGATATAACACTAGCTATGTTAGGGCTGGCTAATAACATTAACCTCATATGAACAGTGAAAACATGATCTAGGTCAAGAGAAAACCATTAGGAAAACATATCTTGATTTTGGAATATCGTGGCTATAAAGTGGGAATGCTCAGTTACTCCTGTTCTTCCCCTCTCCAGTGTATCATGATGGATGTGCGGTATGCTTAAACACTATATTTTTGTAGACAAACCTAAAATAGGTGGACAGAGTTTTTCACAATCTGAATAAAAAGAGTCACTTGAATTTGATTACGTAAACAAATGAATAAACAACAAGCTAGAAAATGCGCTTCTAAAATAACTGGATATCTGAACATAACTGAGCATTCAATTCTATCAACACCAGCAAAGTCTTTTTATTGCCAATGTTGATTTATTACACAAGAGTAACTAGTTATGCCATTACTAAGACATAACGTGTAGACAGCAGTGATATTATACTGTACATTTTGTACGAGGGTTATACAATAAGCAAGTCCACATTCCTCATGAGCAAGCCTAATTTGAAGTCCAGGAGAAGGGCATTATCTCGGATTATGCTATTAGCTGGCTGCGTGTTTAGATGAATCCTAACAAACTCAAAGCTGTCCTCTCAATGGCCCCTGCCTAAGGGTGTGAAAGTCCTTAACAAAGATTTCTGGAGTTGCTAATTAACTATTGCCAGGCTTATTTAAGCCTTTCCAAGATCATTGCACCTTTAACCCGTGCTTCTTCTCCAGTGCTGATCATCCAGGATATTCAGCACCTTCTTTTGTTTTTGAAGTTGATGTCTCTGAGATTGGCAGCTGAAGGTGCGCTGTTTCAGACATAGGACCCTACAAAACAGGGCCGGCCTTAGGGGTGTGCGACCTGTGCGGCCGCAGGACTTAAATTAAAGCATCGTTTTTTTGTTTTGTTTTTTGTAACTTTATTTAACAACCTTCATATTAAATAAAGTTTTTTTTTACTTTATTTAACATAGAGAAGGGGCAGTGAGAAGGGGAGGAGACGGGGGCAGTGAGAAGGGGCAGAGGACGAGGGGCAGTGCTCAAAAGGATACCTTCAGCTCAGGACCTGGCCACTGTCTTCCTCAGGTTGTGAGCCTTTATGGTCTACCTTCTGATATAGTTTTGGATCGGGGATCCAGTTCACCTCACGCTTTTGGAGGACTTTCTATTGTAAAATTGTCCTTTTCCCCTCTCTTTTCCGACAATGTATCATCCCTAGACTATTGGTGTGGCTAGGCGGATAAATCAGGACCTTGCACCTTTGTGCATTCATTATTAACAACCAACATAACTGGGAAGATTTACTTCCCCTTGCAGAATTTGCCAGAAATGATTCTATTTGGGAATCCTCCCTGATCTAACATTTATAATTCCTGATCTTACCTTTCTGTAAGCCAATCATGACGCAACTTTGCCAGCTGAATTAACTATGTCACACATCCCTGCCTTAGACAACCAACTTCATCATCTATAGTCAGTATGGATATCAGAGCAATCAGCATTACAACTGGCTTCCAGGAGACAAAAATGTTAGGCAGATCATAGATTGTCAGCTCCTTCTTTTCTACCTGGCGACAGGGTGTAGTTATCTACCCGACACCTGTTATTAAAGGTTCCTTCTATGAAACTCGCTCCTAGGTTTATGGCCCCTTTTTCGCATTTTAAGACAGATCCACCCATTTACTTTGAACCTGTTCTGCCAAAAACCCTACAAATACCAAGGACCTTCCACATGTCACTTCTAAAACCGTTTACATTCACAATATTTCCCCTCGCCCTAGCCTTCTGAATACTTTGATGAATTTGATGATGAATTTGAGGTCAAAAACATCAGGACTCTAGGATCCACACAGGCGCTCTTCAATATGGGACTAATAATCATTCCTGGGTTCCGGTTTCTGATGTTCATGCTCATTGTTTGATTTGGGGGTATCACCTCCACGGCCAGAGGGTTCTTGTTTTTGCCTTTTAGTCAATCACCATGGGTGCGGTACTTTAAGGACTTACCTGAAGGGGCAATGTCCAGCAATGAACTAAGTTGCTAGCTGTTTCACCTGCAAGTAGGCTAAGTCCAGACCTAGCTAGTCTGACTACCACGTAACTGCCGTGCATCATGTGTGCAGGCCTGCTATGGGCGCCCAGGCGATTGATGTCACTGCTACGCCTATTCACTGGTTGTATTCCTTCTGACCCAGTTTGATATATTTGACCTGGCTAGTTCTTAGATTTGCTTTTTGGTTCCTGGTTCTGAGCTCAGCCTGACTCTACTTCTGCTTGTTGTTCAGCTGCAGACATTCTTGGTTCCAGACCTGACTTCCTCCTGCTGGTGCAGTTGTTCCGGTGGGTCATATGCCTGCTATGGAATCCTGCTTCTGTCTGTATTGTGACACTTACAAATAACCATTATAGCAACCATTATGTATGACTCATTTTATTGATAGAAAATCAGAAACCTGAAATGGGCTTAAGTATCCTTAAACATGTTTATCTGAACCTATGGCATCATCAACAAAAGGGCAATAATATTGTTTACAACCCGAGAGACTGGTGTAGGAGTGAGGAAGAGTAGTGTCTTGGTTGTCAAGGATACCACACACTATTCTAATGAAGCTTGTGTTCTAAAACACTCAGAAATTGTAAGAGATTTGTGGGCTATTCTTGCTTTGAAGAAACAATGTCCTTGAGTATGTTTTCAACATACCGATTTATATATGCATTATAATGGGTCAACCTTGACAATATTTTATTTAAAGAAAGATGAGTTGGCCCTATGCAGTATAATGCATAGTTCGATCACTTAGGTAACTAAATAAATTCCACATGCAATATACAGTCTTTTTTCTTTGGGTTGGTCTTTCCAAAAGCATTTTGATCTGTAAGTTCTTATATAATGTTCTGCTTGATCACGACATATCCATCATAAAAGATAGGACTTTTTGTGAAAGCACTCCCATTTATTAAAGTGGGAGGTCATACCTTCCCTGAAAATGGTAACATGGAGGTTAAGTACTTTTTTCCCCACAGATTAAAAATGTATAATACAAGTACTAATATGCTTTAATGCTTTAATATGCGTTTTTCATTGGTGAGACTTTAACTGTAAGATTTTATTCATATTACATTGCAAAAACTTTTGTATGCAAGCTTAGTGCCAAGCTTCCTCTAAATAAGACACTTTAACATTTCGCTCCTGCATTAATCTATTATGAAACTTTCCTCCCAAAATTCTGTGTA
>VKOC01027141.1:0-11412 GCA_009364415.1 Spea multiplicata
GTCAAGTACTGAATGTGAATAGCTGAGTTCTGAAAAAGGCAGCCAATAATAATATATTGCGCACACACATCTGGCACTCGGAGCCTTAACGCCAAATGCAATTCATTTTACAAAGAAACCCTCAAAGAGCCCTTCTACACTTCATTAAGAAATGTTGAAACAAACTTTCAGTAGAAACAGGACCATAGAGAAAGTGGCCAAATTAATTCCTGCATGCAATGATTTAGAGAAACATTATCAGGGGAACAGTTTTAATTTTATAAAACAAACTCTCCCCACATTAAGATTTCACATTTAAAGTCCAAGGGCCGTGGAGAATGGAAGGATCACTTTCTGTCAACGTTAATAATGTAGGACAGGAGTATCCACGCTCAATCAAAAGAGAGTAATTACTTCTAATGTATGAAATGTCAATGTGCTGCCAGTCGAGGGGTGATCCTCACAACCTTAAATCACTTCTTAGCCTCATTTGTAAAAGATTTTATTAAATTATTTAACGTGATGTTAAATCTCAGGATTAAAGCTATAGCTTTTTATAGATTAGTTTTCAGGTATTGCAAAGGGGAACAAAGATTATTATGCTGTCCTGTACACGGGTCACCGGGAGGGGAGTTAAAGGGAAGTTATCATCAAGCACTAGCATGATGGGGACACTTATTTAAAAACAAATCAGATTGGCATTGGAGGTGCAGCATACCCACGGGGAACTGTGATTTTTGAGTCTCCTGTTTATTAAAATCCCCATCTTGTATAGCTAGATGATCACTGTAAGCGATCACTGCATTAGGTTACCTAAGAAGATGTATAGATTGCCTTATCAGTTTGTTGGTGCGATGGGCCAACTGAGGAGCACATTTCTGGATTTTCACTTTAAGGAGGAGTGGTGTAAAATATAATTTTATTTGTGGACAATATAATCCCACCCTTTACATTACTGGTTCCCTGGGAGTTGTGGCGCTATATGTGGTTTGAGGTCTACAACGGAAACCCTGCAAAAATATGCAGGGTTTTTGGCTATATCCATGCATTTTCAGCACCAATCTGCTTATTAGGCTTGGATCATAGTGTCTTTCACACTTATCATTTACTTCTGCTCCACTGCCTTCAATGAATCAACTTATTCTCTTTCCAAGCGCTCAAGATGTTCTTTTTCCCCACTTATTAATGAAAGCTTTGATCGTTTGTTAGTGTGCCATATCCAATGTTTTTGGAAATCCTTACAAAATGTCTTCAGTTATGAGTGTGAAACAGTGTGATGTGGTTTATTAGTGTATAGTTTTAGTAGCTTTTTTGAAATACATTGGCTTTGTCTTTATGTATTTTTATGTAACTGCTTTACGTGTTTATTGCTAGTATCTTATTACAGCTTACTAGACAAACATGTCAAGTACAGTGTGGTTTGTCCATATGGGTAGCACCTAAATATCACATGAAAACTTGCAGGCCTGTCTATATATATATATATATATATATACACACATACATATACATACACACATATACACATATATATATATACTGATTTGTATTGTTAACCATTATAGCTCAGGGACAGTCAAGTGTAAGCATTTTTCATTATTCTTCGCTCTTAGAACAATGCACTTTTTAGTTCCATGTAACGTTGTTATTGCTCTATAGGTTCAGAACTGATGCCTGTAATGCTAAATAATTAAAAACAGTAAGAAGTCTCGTCCCACTCATGTTACTCACTTTAATTGCTGAAGTGCCTCCTTGTCCACTACTCAAAGACAGAGTGATGTTCTGGAAGCTGCAGGATTATTTCTGGGGCTACTGAAATGTCCTAATCTCCTCACTCCCTCTTGAAATAACATCTTGCCATACTCCAGTGCTGACAAATGCAAAATATGTCAATGAGTGAATGAGGACCATAAACATCTATATATATATATATATATATATAATATATATATATATATATATATATATATATATGCATTACAGTAAAATGGTAATGTGTTATGAACAATATTATCTGGAAAACCCGTTGTTATTGCAGCCATCAAAGATATAAGGCTTGAGACCCCTGTTCTGATCATCAAACCTTCGGTTTTGGATAATTAGGAATATTGTTTAGTCAGCAAAAATGACAGATTAGCTGTTTTGTGAAATATCTCCAGGTCGACAAAATGCAGTCAAGGTCCCACTAATTTCATTGGGAATTTGGCTGTGCAATTAAATGGGAATTTGGCACGACTGAGTCAGTTGTGAGTGCCTTCCCTTTGGTTTGGTAGTGCCAAGGAAATTACTGCCTATAGTGTTCATTCTGGTCAAATGGTCTTTTAGTAGCCTAAATTTTGCTACATGTGGTCATCAGTCTGTTACTTAACAACTACTTCCTTCACCCACAGTCAGTAATTTGCACTTCACTTGAGACAACCCAGAGAAATGCCTCACAGGATTACACAGATTTCCTGAAAATATCCTTTTAATCTACATTTTGCTAGCAATTATGACACCACAATAATAATTATGTCTAAAAAAGTGATTCTGGTGCTGGTCAGACCAACGGTCTTATCATCCTAGCAAGCAACTTGTGTTGGACTACAAAGGCAACACAACCACTTCTGTGTCAAACTGTGCATCAGGATAACTTTTTATACATAACCCAATAAGCGCCTTGTATTCTATTCACAGAGAACACGCATTCTGCAATGCATTGCCCTGACTAGTTGAGGAATTTCTCAGTTTAGTGGTTATCATATAAAAAGGAATTCTCAACCAGCATACTGTTCTTTGGTAGCTTAAATGTTACAAGTCAGGAAGGGCAATTCAATCTATTGACTTATTATTGGAACCATGTGATATTCAACTTTTGATAAGATGATACTTAAGACCATAGCAGAACGGTACTTTTGGACGGCAGTGTTGGGTCCCACCAGATCTGAATTAAACAGGTTGTATTACTAAAACTGAATACAAGTAGCTATCAGAGGAAGTGGATGTGAAAAGTGGTTGAAAGACAATCCAGTCTAACTTCCTTTTCCCAGTCAGTTGTCTTATCACTGGGGCATACTGGATAATGTTACATAAGTCATGTTATTCCAAACAGGTTGCCAGAGACAGTCTGCAGCTGATAGAGGCACTATGCTATTTCTCATTCTATTCAGGTTCTTTTGACAAGAATGGGTCTGACAAGCAAATCCACTATTGTAATGCGTTTAATGACTGCCAAAAAACACTTAAAGAGAAAGAAAATACAAACAAAACATTTAGATTAAAGACCACCATATTGAACACACGCTTTAACGTATATAAAACACTGATTATTAGCTGTATGGCTCATAACTTCATTTCTTGTTTCTTCATATAAAATATTGACTTTTCCCCAGCATCTCCATACTTTACAGAGTCTTTTCAGTGTGAAACACATTGTATAGCCAGTTGGCCCGTTCTATTTTGACTCATGTTAAATTTGCAGGCTAACATGGCACAGATGGATCACAGCAGCTTTTAACCCACAGGGCCAGACCAGGGATGACCAGGCAGCTCTGACACGTTAAGACCATCAGCCACCAAATGACATAAGTGCAGCTGCTGGCTGGATACATTGGGCTGCACTTAACGTTTTTTTTTTTAACATGCAGCCGGCTACGGAGAGTATGCTGAACTGTCGGCTAGTGGTCGAGGTGGCCAGTCTTGGTCTATTAATCCTAACCTCTGCCACTAGCGGAGAAAACAATAGCAACACGCAATTCATTTAAACCATGTGTTTAACACAAAAGGTTTCATTGAGTAAAAGTGAGTGAGAGAATATGTCAATCAACATGCAATCTTGGCACCTCTATAAAAAGTGCTACACAACTTTACAACATAACCTGTTTACACAAAATCACTGGCAGGTTGGGCAGTGGGACAATTGCCTCCTGGGCTGGTCCAAAATTGTTCAGAAAGAGGGGTCTCATACTGGATACTGTGTGGATCAGGATCTGACCTGGATATTGAGTGAGTATATGTAGATGTGTATGTGCAAGTATATGTGAGCATGAATGTGTAAGCCTGTATGAGAGAGAGTATGTGTTAACATGAGTGTACCAGTAAGTGTTAGCATGAGGGTGTTAGTGTGTGTAAGTATCGGTAAGTGTGAACGGAAATGCCTAATGTTTTGGCTTATAAACAGATTTAAAAATATGCAAATCAGAGAATCTTGAGGTTTATCACAGATTTATTGCCAAACTTTAATCTAATTTCCAGTTGTAGTTTTGTTTTGCTTGCATTTTTGTTGTTCTTTTATTTCATTTCATCTGTAATCCTTCAAAATCCCATCTCTGCTTTTATAAGATTTCTCTGTTCATTCCCAGTCTGAGGATGTAGGGCAAACAGCAGTCTGATAACTGCTTTCAATGTTATTCTCTATTGTCTAAGCTCTTAAGGAAATCTGTCTGATTGTAGAAACTAAACATCAGAATAAGACCACAACAGAGAAAAACAGGAAATGGTCACCTATAACATGGAATCACACATTTAATGAGGAGAAAAAGAAAAAAGATGCAAAGATTGACATGCTTTATACAGTAGATAATATTTACATCATATATGTTTACATCCTGATTATATTTATATACATGTATGTAATATGTAATGAAACAGTCGAGTCCAAAAAAATTATACTAGAATTAGAAAGTGAGACTTCTGTCTCATCCCCCAACCACCTCAAATGAAACCACCTGAAGCACACCTCCCAAGTGTCCCGCTTTAGGCCCCTAATCCCTCTGTCCCCCTTTCCTCCCCTGATGCCCCTCACTATGTTTGGTGGATATGAGTGTATATACAGCCCTAAAAGTTACAATAATGTTATTATTAGTTATTGATTTATATAGCGCTATCATACTGCAGGGCTGTATAATAAACAGGACATAACAAGTAGTATATATAACAATTTAGTGTGCAGAATGTAGAGGCAAGGAGGTCCCTGCTCAAACAAGTTTACAATCTAGAGGGAGTTAAGGTGTATTACACAATAGGTGTAAGTGCAACTGTAATAAAGGAGTAAGAGCATTAACGTGTAAGTTTGGTGCCCGGCTGACCGCCAGATATACAAAGCTGCATCCAGTGATGTGAATTGTATATCAGTCTACCATCCACGCAGCAATACGAGTTGTTATTTATTTGCATGATGCCACAGTGTTATATTCTGTCTGGCATGACATATTCTGTGCTTTCTACCATGTTCATTTAGCATATCAACAATAAAAATACAGTTGTTGCAAGTTATGTTCTTCTCTCTTTAACTAACGAACATTTTCCATCACCCTGTAACTGCAGCTCTCTTCCCAACATAAAATATTAATGGCTTTGATTTATGAAGTGAGACACAAGATCATATTTCAAAGATGAACTTTTCTTTACATCTGTGCGCTTTAGAGTGATTCTTTTTAAAATATATACATGCATTTGTTCAAAGCAGATCTGAAGGGCTCTTCGAGGCTGCAGGAAAATAGTAACTTTTCTTTCAGAACGTTCATTTGTCGTTTCATAGTTTGGCAACTTCCGGTTCCCCAAGCAGCATATTTTTATTTGATAAATTAATTTGAAAAATTAGTTGATTAGATTTTGTTTTGTTTTGATCTGAATTTTCAGATCAATGATGAAACTCCCTATAAATACTTTTTATGAATTTTCCTAAATGATGTGTATGTTACATATTACTTCCTTAAGAAAACACCAAGAATGTTGTCTATAAATGAGCATATTTTAGGATAATTAATGCAGTGCTGCCTCGAAGTAATCTAATTCATTGAGTAAACACAGGTTAATAAATAAACCTCCTTAGCTAATGCTTTGCTTGGCTGTTTTTCTAGCTTGGTCATTCATTACATTAAAAACACACAAAACCCGTATTGGTTCGCATAGGTATTTCGAACAGAAAATCAGTAGATTCTAAAAAGATTAATTAAACTCATATTTCTGTGTAATGTATTGAATTGCAACATTTTTATCTGCTGCATTTTATGGGCGGTGAAATTCTTAATAAATGGAAACATTCTGAATTTTGTTGATTGCAATGAGTATGTTTCCCTTATAAGATAGAAGGGTGCCTAGAAATGTAAATATATGAATATTGTTACAATTTAATATATATTTAAATCAAAATATAGTTGTTGCTGACAGCCTGACTAAGGTAGAGTGCATCTTACAGTATGTTGTGAGTAGTTTACCACCTGGGGTAGAATCTGCAGCTGCCCTGCTGCCCTTCTCCTCCATGGTCCGACGATTCTTGCTACTGATTGGCTGTCTGAATATAAACCGTAGCAGATCTGTTTATTTTTTCCGCTGAAGGACTGATCACATTAAAAGAACATTGTTATAATGCTACATTTAGTTACAAAAGTGTAGGAATGGCACCTTAAAGTATTTGTGGCTACCAAGGGATCTCTAATATGGTAATATGGCCTTGTTGGGTGCAAAGTTACAAGGTTCTACATTTCAAACACTTTCTTCCAGCTTCCATATGTTGGATTTATAGATTCCACTTAATTTAAAGAGACCTAGTTTATATATTTTGCCCCGTTTACAGTATGCAGAATCTCTGAATAGCTTTTCAATGAGACATGCTAATTCTGCTCAGAACATGACTCTGTAAATAAGAGCGGGCAACTCACTGGAGCGCTCTATCATACCTTTACATTTACAGATGTGACTCAGAATGGGAAACACCGCAAAATAGCAAAACAAAAAAGTAAATGTGTTTGGTGAGGATGATGACAAAGTCACAATGGCTGGCAATGCTTGCAGCAAAGCTGCACGGTGTTCTCATGCTCTAGGCTGTGAAAGAGAATGTGAAATGTAACATCGGAGTGAGAACAAAATCGTATTACTACAGAACATAGCAAATATATTCTGTATTATGATAAATATAATCATTTATATTTTTGCTCATCAATGCACTTCAATGCATTTTTTTGTTCCTTACTTTAATTAGAGATTTATCACCCCATTATTTCACAAATAAGCTTCGGTATCGTGTTATTATGCCTATTCCGCTTCCTTCACTTCTTTTTCAAAAAATTAGCCTTTCCAGCTCGCTTATTCCCAAAATATGGTAACTGCCTTCAGTGATGCTCCTTTGCAGCCGGCCCATTTGCAGCAGGACACCGGGGGGGCTTGATCCTCCAAAAGGACGATCTGCCCCTCGGTTTTGTACCAGGGGACTGCTGCACCCCAGGACCTGCCGCCTTAGGGCAGGATACATCACTGACTACCTTTTCTAGATCACCGATACCATAAACCTTCATTTTCCGCACATACTTTATGTTTATTTGTCATTCACAATCTCACATAATCAACCTTGCATTCCATTAATGACTCTCAAAGTCATCCCCTTTTCCTCTCTTTTCCCATCTATTATGACTGATACAATATCATCCTCTCCTCCTGCCTTCTATGGAACCATCTATTCCTTCCACCTATCCCCAAATACATAAATTATCAGCAGCTCTCGTTCGTACAAAAAAATATTACAAAAATAGCTCCATCTTAATTTGTATAAGACTTCTTATTGCTTCATGTGACAAGAAGCATCTCATAATTTCGAAAATAAATATGCTGACCTGAACAAGCAATATTTTTCCCCTAGAGGAAATATCGAGGAAAATGCGTCTGTATTCAAACACCTATACAAGTCTCTATTTCTGTTAAAATATACGGTGCTAACAAGGTGTTTTAATGGCAACATCGTATTGGCTGAAGACCTTTATTTCTACTATAGAAACTACATATTTAGAGAGAAGAGGCAATTTATCCTCCAAATATGAAATGCAGTGGTTCCAGAATAGTTATTTAGCTTGATTAAGTTGTCCTGATGTATGCTATGGCATTGGTTATGGTTGGTGAGGTTTAGAATGGTTTGAATTCTTGCCTGGATTAGTGCTACTAGCTGTTTGTCTTTCCTATGGTAACCATAGCTAACATATCACTTTCATCTGTCAGAAGAGTAAAATACTTCACTTATTGACTGGGCAATAAAGGCAAGTGTTTACTCAATTTTCAAGGTCACATGTTTGACCTTGTGAAATATGCATTTGTAATTAGAAATTCCAGACCCATCACTGTCATTCTTTCAGAATTTAAAAACATGACAGGATTTTTGCAAAGTGGACAACAACTGCATAGTATGGTTTTGATTCTGGCTCCATGTATGACCAACTCCCATATTGACCAAACACAATACTATGTGTCACACTAGGGGGTTAATAGAAATGTTATTGCAAAAGCCACTTACAACAGTGAGGCAGGAGAAGCTCACAACCAATTCATCATCGCAAACTTTTCAAAGATCAAAGGTAGTACCTGTGAGACGGGGAAACACTTGGTCCTCTGGCCTTAAGGTTAGCGCACCATTGAAGGCCAAGGTATGTTTGGAGCGCCTCAGTTAAGTCAGTGCTTAACACTGTAGTGTATTGTTGTGGAGGTGCACAATACACTCAGTTTGTGAGTAAGCACTGGTTTGAACCCTTCATTGCACTTTTGTTTTTTAACTACCGGTACCCTAAATTTGTATAACTCCAGCCATGGACTGTGGTCAAGAAAGGCAAGTTTTCTTGCACTATTTTGAGGTGTTTTTCTGCATTTTTTTGTGGAAATCGATTCATGTTTTTTGATTAAAAATAAGACACAAATAAAGACACTTGGCACAGTTATCCCATGGTGCCATGAGATTCAGGGGCAGATAACGAGCAACTACTAACCAAAAGAATATTTTTTAGAAACAGGAAGGAAAGAAGATAAATATAAATATATAGCCAGGTGAGACCCTAATGCCGTAATATGTGTCATATTTTTTTTTCTTATTCTGGCCCATTCTTTTTAAATCTCCATGTATTTTGGAAGTGCATCACAGTTGTTGACGTGTACGCTGGATGACAGTTTGCAGCTAATATAAGTAAACCCTTCCTTGCTATAGGGAAAGAAGATTACTGTACATGTCAGGATTTGCACTGACTCATTGAATAGTCATTATAAAAATCCAGAAAGATTAAGTTAAAACCCCTTAGTACATCATATTTAAAATATAGTTAAAAAAATTAGCTAAAAATATTTTCTCTACTACAAAGCAATGCATGCAATTTTACATAATCAATAGCACAGTATTGCGTTTTTGATTGTATCTACAATCCACCCTTATGAAAGTGTATAGCTAGTGAGATACCGAAGCTCGACATATGCATGTAACGTGTTTCCAACACAGATTCTGAAATCTGGTCTTAAAACCATAGCAAGAAATAGAATGGTCTAGTTTCTAGTTTCTGTAGACAAATTTTCTAAACACTGCAATGTCCAACATTGTTTGATGTGTCATGAGGTGCCAATTATGCATGGTGACATAATTCCAGAAGGGGAGATAATGGATGATCAGTTGTCTACACAAATGAATAGTCATCTATAACGACATTATTTTTCTTTTTTGACCATGACACCGCACAGCGAATATGTAAATTCAAGGATCAAAATGCTCTATCACAAAGATTCTAAGGTGCACCACCAGATGATGAGGGTGACATAGTCCCAGCTCACTCTTCTGCCAATCAGGGCTGTGGAAGGATTTTTCCTAAGGCCTTCCCAGCACTTTTAACTTTTTAGTTAGTGTATTATACCTGATGATTTTACTCAAATGGTAATGTATAAGATCCCTGTCTCTCCAAGAACAAATCTGTCTGTGTTTGGCCCTGGGACCATGCACCAGATAGCATCCAGATACGACTTTGTTCCCTTGATATAGAGGACCTGCACTTTGTGAGGAGCAAGGTCAAAGAGACTGGAGATGCACCATTAACACAAACGCTTGCCACCCAGGAAAAGCTCACTTGACCCTAGACACTAAAACAACATAGATTGACCTGACAGTAGTGCTAGTCCTGTTACCAATTATTGGTTTAGCTACTGAAGTGCCTGCTTGAGAGCTGAAGATATCTTAGATATGTTTAAAGGAGACACATTACCAGTAAACATGCCCCCACCAAATGTAATGGAAATGTGATTTTCATTACATAAACATAAAATAGTAAAACATTGTCCAGAAACATGTAAAGCATGTCCAGAGCCAGGTCGGCTAAGCAATCCTAAGGCAGGTCCTCCTGCTCCCAACTGTCCTTTTGGGAAAAATAAAAGATATGCTATTATGTTTTTATAGCTTTCTAGTAGAAGTGGTCGAAGTTAACACCATGTGGGAATTTCAGTATAAACATACCCTGAATAAATAACAAGTTTTGAGATCTTAGAGCCAATAGGAAAACCTAGTAGATTAGATGAGCCACATTGCTCTTACCTGCTATCAAATTCTATATTTCTGACATCCAACATGCCTTGGACACAAGACCAATAATGAAAGTGCTGCTGTGTTACATAAAATACTTTAAGCAGTTAAAGCATTCCTTTTTTTTTGGTGACAGGAGCTAACACGTTAGTGTTTGCTTTACGAATGATTTTTAGCGGGTTAGCACACATTGCAGAATCAATTCACTAAAGTGGGAGTTTGCTGAAAAGTTTGTTTTAAGCTGCATGCCATCACTGCAAATGAAGACGGGGAAACCACAGTGAGGGATTCCTGCAAGGAGAGCTTGGCAAGCCTTACAAAAGGTATTGCTATACCAGTGAGATCTCTTGAAAGTTCCTTCACCCATTAAACTTTGTACTATATAGGCCAGCTCAGTCCTTGCTGCAGGTTGGGTCGTATATATAATGAAGTCATAGAGTGGAAACTACTGGTTTTCTCCAAACTTACCTGCAAGCACTTACCTTTTTGAGTACTGATTGCCTAAAAATGTTTCTGACAGCCATCATATGGTAAATATTCGAGAAGGTCCCATTCTGGGCTCATTTTGAAGTTACGTGGATCAGACACTTATCAATTCAGTGAAACCGAGAAGCCTATAATTACGGAGTACCAGTGAACTGACCTTACAGATAAGGGTCACCATCACTAGTAAAAAAAACTTTTGTGGCTTATACAGTATGTTAATACATTTACCATCCTTTAAATAGCTGTTTTTCAATAAACCTTCCCTTTAGAATCTTCCCATACCTATTGAATGTCTTGCTTACAATTGCCCACAATTATTTGTGGGAGAATCAGCATTCTATCCACTCCCTGATATAAGGAGCAGGGCCTGTTTTTCAGGTCTTAAAGTTGAGTAGACACACCGGGTCAAATGCTTGGTGGCCGATAGGGTTGCATGCTAACCGGTAAAACAGTGATTCATGGGCTCGTTGAGTATTCCCAAAAGTAGACAAAAATATATAGAGATTGACCTTAAGAAATATATGAAGGTGGAGTAATCAAACTCCAATCATATGGATAAACATGGAAAGAAAAAAGTACATCAGGTCCTGCGGCGCAAGGCAATGTGAGTATAAAAACGCAACGTGCACGCCTGTGCATAATGTTTTAAATAATGT
>VKOC01027143.1:0-14037 GCA_009364415.1 Spea multiplicata
TATTAATCTATACTTATTTTTTTTTCAAAAGAAGACTGTAATAACAAGACTCTGACAATCCCATCACATGATTGTTAAAGTAAGATCCTAACTATAGAACAATTGCTACACATTTTACAACTTATTAATAAGCTCTTTAGTTTGAACAATTTAGATTTAGTTTTATTTTAATCTCTTGGAGGTGTATTGGTTTTCTTTCATCTGTGAATGCGTGCATTGATTTTCACATGGAATAAGTGGGCTGTGATTAAGGGATATGCTTGGTAAACATTTATGTGAATCTGAGCTGTTAAGTGATCATTTGGAGGATTTGTGCATTGGGAATTGAATTGCTTATTAAGTATTATTTTAGTGCGCAGTCCGCATATTCTTGAAAAGACTAGTTTGTGAATTTTTATACTATTTAATTTTCTTGGTGACTTTATTAAATGAAGTATAATTTTATTATTACCAAGACCTCAAAATCAACTTTGTTAGTAACTAATTTTGCTTAGACTTAAATTATTTCCAGTGCTTCATATTATTGATGGGACACTCATACGTCTTTAACATGGTATTTTTGTTAGTCTAATTATACAAATATGATGGAACACCTCTTGCTCTTAGGGAAGGGAGGTCAAGGCCTGTTAATAAGAAGAACACCAAAATGCACATACCTATCATAGTGGTTATTCATGCACATGCAAAGAAGGAAAGTTAGGTGACTTAAAGAGCAAAGACTTTGGCCCTTCATAATGTTTTCTGCCAACATTCTTCTGTACTTCTGTGTCAGCTTGGAGTTAATTGAAATACTTTATCTCAATGACTCTCAACTATGCATTATAAGTTACAGCACAGTGGAATATGATTGAGATATGTAAATTAATACATAATAAGTTCCTACCCTTCTGAATTTGTCCTGCTGAAGGCCCTCCATAATAAATAGTTAAACAAATAAGTTGAAATGTTTCTAGTGATTACAACTCCTCTTAAAACTCACAATTTAGTGAATAACCCAATAATGAATAACTCCGGTTCACGAGTAGGAACCAGGTAATACTTTCATTACATACTGCATATTTTTTTATTCCTAAATTGTGAGAATTTCAGGTGACAAACAAAAACAAATGAAAATGTAGTCCAATGAAAATCAATGCAATATATCAGCGACTGTGGTCGTGTTTTGCTTTTAAAAATTTAAAATCAATGCATTTGGCAGCTCTGTCACATGAATAAGAATAAAATGACAAAAAAATGTTTTTTTCAAAGTATTTATTTAGCATAAAATGCTAACAGTTAAAAAAGTTCAATGTATGTTGTAAAGTGTTATAAATGATGCTTTATGTGAATTGTTCCAGGAATGATAAACGTCATGCATTCATATTGTGTTTAATGACTGATGTTTAGATCATTTTCTATAACTGTATCGCAGGGAAAAAAACAATCTGACAGATTTAGCTGTAATTATGGGTAATAGTACACAAGGCTGTTTTCTCCATATTATCCATAACATATTGCAGGCATTGAGATTTGATTCATTAAATAGGTGCTTACCAGATACAATTAGTTGGGACTTTTAGTTAACCCGTGCACATTCATACCCTGATGCAAAATGAGTTTGGGTGAGTTGAAATATGTTTTCACTATGGGTTCACTATTTAGTGAGGCATGTTGACAGAGCCTTTATGGTCAACTGAAGAGGCAAGGCCTGACCATTCTTGCTCCATAATGTTTTACCAGAGTGCATTGTTTTATATTTTTAGGTCACTTCATTATTCTAGCAGTCTAAGCAAAAGTTTGGAACTTAGCACCTTGGTCAGCTCCTGAAAGTCACTGTAAAATGGGAAATATTCCCACAAGCAAGATTTCCTGCAGATGTGAGTTCACCAACAAAAGATTTCAAATGACCATAATGTAACAGGTCCACTAGAATTAACCATGGGTTAAAATCAACCAACCTGAACAGAGTCAGAGCCAATATAAACAGATTAGAAAGCTACTGGCACAATATCCATCATGCTATATCTTTGTTAGTCTAATCATACAATTATGCACGTGACTTCTTATTTTTATTGTGTAAATGCAGATATTTGTTGATATTCCCTCAAATTTCACATTTTTTTACACTAAAGCAATGACCTTTTGCTTCAGCAAATTACCATATCATTTGTATTGATTACTGTTGCCCCTCCCCCACAACCTCTCTCTCTTCTTTTTTCTGTACCCTCTCCCCACCCCCGTTTGATATAACTAAAATAGAAAAAAATCTTTGATTCTGAACAAAAACGTGCTCACAGTATTCGTGTGCAGATTATATTAATGTTGCATTAATTGCATTCATTAACCTTTAAATTATTTATTATTTTGCAAGTTTATGAAAGCTAGCTTTATAAATGTATAAATATGCAATTACAGGATGTGTATGGCATAAATACAATAAAATGGTAATATTTGTCTTTTTGGGGAAAAAAAATTGTTTGCAAATATATGTATAACCAGGGTAACTATGTATATCACTGTTTCTTAGTAATTGGAGATGTGTAGCTGTATTAAGTTCCTGCCACTCCATGTCACTGGAGGAAGAAGCTTCAGCTTCATTGCAATCAAGTCTCGGAGGAGAAGTATGTGCCAGTGTGTAAAGTAATCCAAGGACATTATCACCTCCCTGGGGATAATTCTGAAAGATAGAAAAAAAAGAGTTAAAATGCACAAATTTTACTAATATGAGTCTTCTTTTCTAAACAGTCCAAGTATCTACTACCTTTATATCTCCAGGTGTGAAGGCCACCACATTTCACTGTACATTTTTGGTACAGAAATAGCCAATGTTATCAAGAATGAATGCACCAAAAATCTGGTAATTGTATACTGTTATTTTTGTGGAATGCTACAAGTTTAAATTATTAGGCAGAAATATAACATTTTCCACCAGGTTCAGCATTTTTATGAGCCTGTAGTTCTTTGTCTCAGGGAGTTTAAAAAATGACGAAAACCAAAACTCATTAACGTTGACTTTTCATAGTGGCACACACTGTATGTAAAGCACACATGAAATAAGTTTACGTTGTAGAATTCAACACTACATAAAATACGTGTGTCTTTTACGACAAACACAAATGGCCTGGCAGAATTATTTTTCAAAGTAATTATAAATGACTTGTGGAACCCTTTCTATGTGATCAGAAGCTGCTGTTTCATGGAAATGCAGCCTGTGTTGTGTTATCTCTGGTATTCATGATGTATGAAATCCTACAATTGGTCATAAACCAAGATGGCATAAAAAGACAAGATTAAAGACACTAAATCACTACTGTTTATAATAACTAGAATGATTTAGGATTAACTAAAGCTGGTGCAGCATACATGTTTCCAAATTGAGTTATGAGGTTTTGCTATAACCGGACCAGACAAAGCATCCCTTCTCCTTTTCCTCATTTCTTTTTTGCGGTACTGGATATTGGTACAATACTGATTCCTGGACACACTTACATGTGACTTAATCATTTTCTGTTTTAAACATTTTTGTCTTAATTTTGGTTTTAATTGTATATCTTAAAAACCAAAAACAGCAACAAATTTTTTCAGCCTATATAACTATGTAACTATATTGTATAAATATTATTTATTTTAAAAGTATCATATTCAAATATCGTTTAAAAAAAGTTGTATATCTGCAATCTTATAAACGATCTTCTATATCTAGTATTTAATTATTGATATTATTATTATTATTACAAGGACCCATTTAAAGTATATATTCATTTGTAAGAAGCAGTAATGCCTAGTTTTATTATTACAAACTGTTTGAAATAGTAACATTAGCTGGTCAAAGTAACATTAAGGGCACCCACATTCACTACCACTTTTATATACATTTTGCCATCGTCTGCCATCAACAAATAAAGTACACATGTACTTCATTGGTTGATGGCAGAGGAGGCCCCTGCAGGCGACCAATAGAGTTGCTCGTACGGACATTTAAAATCCTGAGGCCACAGCTGCTGTGTAGTGCGTACCGCGTTAACCCCATAGTAACCCCTTCTACGAAAAACGGCAAAAAACGAATGTACACAAATATTCGCCCGAACCGAACACAGGATGAAGACGAACACAAAGAGTTGGCCAGCGCCCAAGTCTATTTTTAAGCATCTTTCAAAGTCATCTTTCATACATTTGTACCACAGGAGCTGTTTGGGCTCTCATTTTCTTTTATTTTTGTGCATGTAGACATTATTTTCTATGCAACTTTCACCTGTCCATTTAGGTTCATGGCTTAAACCCCTTTAGCATTTTTCATTCCCCCAATAATATGTCTGATACAGAGCATGACCGAAAATGAAAGTCTGTGTCATCACATTGTAATTAAGCTTCTCAGCATTAACTGTGTTTTACTTTCTAACCTGTTTTGACTTTGCAGCTTCGTTCACACTTAAATCTTGTTTTAAACCGATTACTGTTTCCTCCACAGCCACCAAACACAAACGGTCGACAGTCATCAGCTTCCATGTGGTAATACCAAAATAAAGCATAACTGGTGCAAAATCCTTCATTCATTGGGAGCATGCAGATATCTGAAAAGGCAAATAATGTTATAAGACATCACTCTGTATATAACACACTTTGTTCCTCCAGCTTTCAAAAGCAGGCTCTGTTGCTAAACACATTGAAATGAACCGATCCGTATATTTTAATGTTAAATGTCAAATTAGCATGAAAAGGGCAAGTCCCCAAGATGCCCTAAGAACAAACGGGCTATGTCTGTTTGTCTGCTTTAATCATTTGTTGGCTCTTCTATCTTGACTGCCATAAGGAGATTCCATGCAAAATTTTGCACCAAAGTGCACCTCTCTCACTGTGCTTTCAAGTTTCAAAGCTCTGAGAAAACCATGGCATTGAGATTTCCCTAAAAGCTGCAGGATGCATAAATATAAAAAACAAATAAGCAGATCAATAAAAAAAAACCCTTAATATATATATATATATTCCAGGGCAATCTTAACAGCACTGTAGGCCCTTGGGCAAAGGAATGCAACGAGGCCCCTACCTACCCCCCGAAAAAACAACAACATGATGTGAAGCAAGGGTTACTCAGCATAAACAGAAAGATACATATTTGTTTGTATATGAAAGGGAGAGAAGAGCTAGCTGCTCTGAGTCCAGGAGACAAGCACAGGCAAGTGGCCCTGAAGTAGGACCAGTAATATTTTTGGTCCCGATGGGTCCACATGGAAACAAATCAACTGAGTAACACATGCAAACATATTTGACTATAGATCAAATGAGAACCACAGAGATCAACTAAATATCACAAGTAAAACCTCCATTGCAGGTATAGATCAAACAAGAACCACATGGAAACAGATCAGCTAAGTAACACATGCAAACACTGCTTTGTGGCTATAGATCAAATTATCTTCAATGGTGGACTGGTTTCAGTACCTGCCAGTTTCATGTTATTTACATGGTAACCTGCCTGCTATACATTAATAAAACAATAAGGGGAAGACACGAACGGGTCTTATGTGGTTTATAGTAAATTGTTTTTATGTAAATAAAAGCTATTGTGTTTATGTATTACAGGGAAATACAATTATTCATCAACTCTTACAGCAAATAAGGCCTGCAAAATACATAAAGTCGAGGCACTCCGGATACCCAGTAAACATTTAATGTTGGGCATTTTACCTGGAATCATACTATCCATGTGTCGCTTTCTTCTTTTTAATTGTCCCATTAGCTCCTTATCACTTTCCGCTGCTGAGAAACAATACACAATTGCGGTTATCAGGAGGGAGCAGTAAATTTACCAAACATTTAAAATATCGAATATCATTTTTATAGACCCTTGCTGTATGTCAGGGAACAAATGGTTCACTTATAAGTATAAAAATATTATCAACGGCAATAAAATTATAATGGCTGCCAGCATCAGAGGGAGAAAGGTTAGAAATTAGTCAGAGAAAATTTAAACTGTATAAAATGCTGGTTGACTAGAATATAAATGTCAAACAGGAATCAAGAGATATGTTGTTTCCTTCTTACACAGAGAAGTATAATCCAGCTAGCCTTTTCCACATTCAATATTTGTCTTGATGGTTTTGTTTTACCTGTACTAATAAATAACAGTTTATTTGCAATGAGCAGATCAAACAAAAGTAATAGCTCAACATAACAAATGCCTCAATTGAAAATGCAACTTATAACTTATGACTTCTATAGTCTCAAAACTACTCAACCCCCTGAATAAAATCCCTCATAACAGCTCAAATATCAAGGGCTTCATTAGTTGCACCAGGTGTGCTAGAGCTGGAACACATGAAATACCTGAACTGCCTAGAGGTTTGTTGAATGTCATGTTGGACTGCATGTTAGAAATATGGCTAAGTCAAAAGAATGGTCCAAAAATTTAAGAGCTCATCGCCTTTCACAAACAAGGAACAGGATACAAAAAGATAGGGAAGGCACTGAATGTTCCTAGACACAGCGTTGGAAGCATAGTTCTCAAGGTTTAACTTTGCAAAGGAACATTGGTTACACTACCTGGAAGGGGCAGAAAAAGGAAGCTATCAATGGCTGCAACCAGATTTCTGAGAAGGCGGGTTGAGAAAAACCCTTGAGTGACTGCAAAAGACCTGCAACAGGACTTAGTGGCAACAGGCACTGAGGTTTCAGTGAGCACAGTAAGGTGCATACTAAACGCAGAAGGTTTCCATGAAAAACTCCAAGTTGTACACCACTGCTGGCCCAAAAAAGTTGGCTCCAATATGCTCAAAATCATTTAAATAAGCCACAGAAGTTTTCGGATTCTGTCCTGTGCAGCGCTGAAACAAAACTTTTTGGCCTGATGGATCAGCAGTATGTATGGAGGAAAAAGAATGAAGGATACACTGAAAAGAACACTCTGCCTACATTTAACCCCTTAAGGACAATGGGCAGTCCCTAAACCCATTGAAAACAATGCATTTTGAGTACATGTACTGGCTTTGTCATTAAGCATTGTGGTGGCTACGTGATGCTTTGGGGCTGTTTTGCCTCCTCTGGCACTGGAAACCTGCAGCTTGTGGAAGGCAAGATGGATTCATTGAAGTATCAGGAATCTGTGAGGAAGCTTAAGCTTGGGCGTCGTTGGACCTTCCAACAAGATAATGATCCCAAGCATACCTCAAATTTCACCAAGTTTTGGTTGCAGAAGATGGCCTGGAAGATTCCACAGTGGGCATCACAGTCACCTGACATGAACTCCATAGAAAATCTCTGGTAGGGTTTGCAGAAGGCAGTTGCAGCACGCAAACCCAAAAATACTGACCTAGAGGCCATTGCTCATGAGGAATGGGCTAAGATTCCTCTGGAACGCTGCCAGCACTGCTGTCTGGCTATGCATCTCGTTCGCAGCAGGTCATAAAAGCAAAAAGGTGCTCTACTAAATACTAAAATAATAAGTTTGAGACTGGAGAAATCATCATAAGTTGCAGTTGAATTTGGGGGAACCATTGTAGCATTTGTTGTGTTGAGCTATTTCAATTGCTTTTGTGCGATTTGTCGATTGCAAACAGTTGAAATTGTTTCTTTCTTGGATAGCCATTTAAATTTCAAATCCTATGATTGACTCAGTACAAACAAAATAAACTGTAGCTATGTATTCATGTTTGTATTATTGTTTGCAATGATACAATATTGTATGTCTGCATCTACAAAGTTATATTGTACCTCGTTTCACTGAAAAGAATATATTACTGCCCCATATCTCACAAATTGCTAAGTATAATCAAGGCCACAACACCTGTGCTGTTGTGTAGCGAGGTAGTGCTTGGAACTTCAGTTGTTTTAAGTGTTTCAATCCAGGGAACATGTCCTACTTCATTATCAACCACAGGATCCACGGGATGTACATTCACTGCTTCTTGAGTTTCATCAGGATCTTCATCATACCCTTCATCTGGATTTGAAGACTTGATAATTATCTGATAATCCTTTCCTGGATTAAATAAGCATTGACACCACAGGTTATTATTGATATAACCTCATGCGATATTTAACACATGGATATTCAATTAGGAAAGATTGAGAAGAAACATGACTAGGTGTAGAATGTTATATTATTTTCCCCAACATATCACCCACTTATAATCATTTCATAGCTGTAGTCTTCCTTTTAGTCACTTAATGAATCTTTGGCACTCATGGATACATATACTGTAGCCTTATTCTATTTATTATATAAGCAGAGCTCTATCTACTGAATCATGTACTGACGGAACCTTTGACAATCGCTAACAACCTCTAAACAGCTCTAAAAAAAGCAAGAGAGTAGGGTCAGTAGGAGTTAAACTGGATTTAAATAGCTGATAAACATATCATGGTCAGCACTTTGAAAACTGCAATGTAGATACGTGAATGTTAGTCACCACTGACTCATTTACTCAAGTAGGCACATTTAGGAGACAATAGCGCCAGTCTTGGTGTCCTAACTTGTCCACTTAAACTATGTTTACCGTTCTCTCTACAGCTCTTTCTCTCCTCTCTATGTTACCCGCACATAATGTATTCTCACTAATACCAAACCAAGCCTTTTGCTATGCTTCCTGCCACAGACAGAGAAAGATGGGGAAAATCAGATGCAGAGATGCGTGGCAACAAACCTATATTTTGGTTGACTGGAGCATGTGTATTTATACCAAAGGTTGTGGCTGCAGGCACATCTTTTGGTATTAAACCACATAACTTTACAGATCGCAGCATGTTACAGTACATAAGGTATACAGTTCTGATGTCTAAGCTGGAGTGGTACTTGTAAACTGAACTAGGTGAACTTTTAACGCAGTTCAGTTTTAAAAATTGTGCATTGTCTGTACACACTCTCATGTTTGTATGTGTCTTATAGGCAGGGCAAAACATGGTCACCCTCGACTCCCCCACCTGTCCTGAATTCATAAACGCAGCAATGCCGTAAATGAGCCTGCTGTACAGTCGCTGGGAAGTCACTGTGGAAAAAATGCTGAGCTCTCCCATTCTCAGCATTTAACTTGACGGGGGCCAAAACGCCAATTTACCAGGCCACCACAATCCACTTATTGGTCACCATGAAAGTAATGGTACAGATAAATGCACCTCTCATTTGCATTTTGCTATATGAATGCCATAATACTTTTTTAATGATTGTAAACAATCTTTTTTTCTCTTTACATTGCAGTGTTACGAGTTTAATATGAGTTACAAAAACTAACCTATATTTTCTATAACAATATATTAATAACTAAATGATACGTAAATTTTATAACCCCTGGAATATACACCGATCAGCCATAACATTATGACCACCTGCCTAATATTGCTTAGGTCCCCCTTTTGCCACCAAAACAGCACAGACCCGTCCAGACATGGGCTCCACTAGACCTCTAAAGGTGTGCTGTGGTGTCTGGCACCAAGACGTTTGCAGAAGATCCTTTAAGTCCTGTAAGTTGCGAGGTGGGGGATCCATGGATATATCCTGGTGCCATGTGTTCTCCAGGTAAGCAACGCACGCACCTGGCCATCCATCTTATATAAAAGAAAAATGAAAAAAGTGCCCGTTGTTGGAGCTTTCGGCAGTGGACAGGGGTCGGCAGCTACGCAGCCCAAATATGCAACAAACTGCAATGCACTGTGTGTTGTGACACCAGCATTTGCTTTTTCAGCAATTTAAGCTACAGTAGCTCATCTGTTGGATTTGACCACACGGGCCAGCCTTCACCCCATGTGCATCCTGTCTTGGCCACCCATGACCATGTAGGCAGTTTAGTACTTTTCCTTCCTTGGACCTCTTTTGACAGGTACTGACCACTGTAGACCCGGTACATCCCATACGAGCTGCAGTTTTGGAGATGCTCTGACACAGGTGTCTAGCCATCACAATTTGGCCCTTGTCAAAGTTAGATCCTTATCTGCTTCTAATACATCAACTTTGAAGACGAAATGTTCACTTGCTACCTAATATACCCCCCCACTGACAGGTGCCATGATAACCATGTTATCAGTGTTATTCACTTAAACTGTCAGTGGTCATAATGGTATGGCTGATTTGTGTACATCATCCATTTGCTCAATTGAATTCACTCAATTAAATTAATCCAATTTATACCCTGACAAAGGCAGTCAGCTAATGTAACAGTGTTATTTTAATCTAGAACACAAATAAAATAAGCTATATATAACCTTTATATTGTTATTTGCACTTATCAAACAAATATGGTAGGTCAAAATAATATCCAAAGTTTTACATGCTTTAATAAATGACAGCAGAAGAAGCTGACCTTTAGTCCCTAGGGTCTGTTATCTAGGTAGTTGACAGGAGTTTTTGCAGAGGAGTTGTGGTTTGATTAACTGAATTCACTATGCATTATTAAGGGCCATCCTTGGCTTTTTGCTTCAGCAAATGGGCTGAGCTGGCACCTGCATAAGGCATAGTTCTATATGTTAAATGATATAAAAGAAGTCTCATTGACTAAACTATGCACCATACAGAGCTGACCAAAGTCTCTGTGCAGCAGGAGCTCAGTATGGTTGGACCCTCATAATATCATGTCAGTTAGTTGAAACCCCAACTCCAAAGCAAACCTTCTACCAACTCCCTCTTTAGCGATTAAACCTCACTCCAAAATGTTCAACAAAACTGTAGTTTGGGGTAGCTGTATTAGTCCAGTGTATAAGAATGCAAAAAAACGAATGTTGCAGAATCTTGTAATACCTTTTTTATTGGACTAACAGTATATAAAATTATAGATGAGCTTTTGGGAGTCCTCCCTTTATCAAGTCAGAAGCATTTCTGACCAAGCAAGTGAAAAACACAGTTTAAAACTGACCAGCACATGTGCTGATACAGGGTTAAAACGGGGGTTAAAACAACAAGGTAGAGAATTTGCAGACAAAAAAACTAAGAGGGTCGTAAATAGTAAATAGTGGCATATACTGCACAGATAAGGCTAGGGGGGAGCAGGGGTGAGCATGTAGGAGAGAGAGAAGAAGAAGAAAAAAAAGGCACAGGTTATAGGAAGTTTTGATAGTGTGCTAAGACGCTCAAATCCACATTAAGTCCTCTGATTTTACAATCATAAAAATGTATCATTTTGGCTTCAAATGTCTTTCTTTCTTGGGTGTTTTTGAAATGACCTCTCAGTGGTCACCACTTTACCCAAACAGGTCACTCCATACATTACCTTAAAATCAAAACAATGAGAGGTCACTGAGAACGAGAAATACCCTGATATATACCTACCTTCAGCAAGCAACACACTTGTGATTTATGACCAGCTACTCTTAAAATCTCAATTTCACCTTTACAGTCTGGTACTGTCCATGAGATATTGGGCTGAACTAACTTCCAGATTGTACCAAAAACTTATCACTGCTTTTATCTCATTATTTTCCAACTGTTAATGATTCCAGCCCAATGTATAACTAGTTTATAAGATAAAATGACATTGTGCCTGGCCGGTGGTTTTTAATGTTAGTGAGTGGGCAATGCCTTTGGAGAACAGTGTGTGCACAGATGCATTATAAAGTTTGTGTTTAAGTTGCATTTGTAATCACCAACCAGCCCACAATAACATGAGTTAAGCCCCCATCTATCTGGGTAAGATGCATCTCATATTACAATACAGTAGTTCAATTATGATTATTACATAATATGAAAATAATAATATTAGCAACAACAATAGTAATAATTAGAGGATAAGCCACCACTTAAGTATGTGATTTGCATGTGTAAGAGGTAAGAGAATGAATCAAAAGTCTCAGAAACTGATAATGGATTTATTTTGTTATATGATCAGCTAACTCTATAAATGATAAAAAGGAGAACTGACCATGCAGCAAGGAGGCAGCAATACTGGTAGAACAAATGTAATGCAAAAAACCCTAGCCAGTAGCTAGACTGCCATCAACAACTTACTCTGTTAAGTGGCCCAACACAGAAGGGAGGAATCAAGGTCACAGAGCAGTGCCACACAACTTTTCCTAATCTAACTGAGACAAGTACAAAGGTAAATTTGAATCTCCTAGCAGAAGTCCTGCCCAGCAAGTAGTTTATCAGTATTAGTTAAATAGTAAAGAGGCAGATCCAGTTTTAGGCATCAATCAACAAATTACAAAGTATTTTTTAGTTTAACAGGCATTGAACCAGTTACCTAGTTTGAGTATATAACAACCATGGAGAAGCCAAATTCCCTCCAGAATATTATGACCCACTTTTGTTAATTTGTAGGAACACTGAACTTATGTACTTTGTCAATACTTAAGGAATTACATTGCGCTAGAGGCTACCAAAAATGATGATCAGCCATATTTATTACTCTGGTAAGAAAGATCTGTCCCATGTTGCTGCTCATTTGCACCTATGAATGGCAGCACCATCTGTAACGGCAACATCATGGCTACGTGCGTTAGCAGGGAAAGAGGATCCAGTGTCACTTAAGGGACAGACCTACAAGATTCATTTATCTTGACAAGCAGGGTTTGAAAACAGTGTATCCTTTCTACAAATATGGATATGAAAACAGTCTATCCTTTCTACAAATATGGATGTTATGCGGGACCTAGAACAACATAGGTGATGCACCCACTATGCAGAGACGGTAGCGTATTCACAGAACGGAGAGCTTAGGTAGTAAGTCCAAGGCAAACAGACAGTACAGGGTCAGCGGTAGAGAAGCGTAATCAGGAGTTTCCGAGGTCGGGGCAGGCAGCACAGGATCAGAGTCGGGAAACAAAGCCAAAGTCTGGTACACGTATGAAGACAATCAGAAACAAGAATGAACAAATAACGAGAACCTAGAGCAATACACAAGTGACTCTTTGAACGGGCACTGTATGACTGAGGAAGCAGGTTTAAATAGGGCAAAAGGTGGGAAAAACGGAAAAATCGGCCAATGGGAAGTAAGGTGATGTCATCGCGACCAATGCACACGAAGGGCGTCGGCATGATAAACAAAATTAGCATCTGCATGTGCTACACCCGCGAGCGGCGCGGATGTACCAAAGTGGCAGATGCTGGGGTGGTCGAGCGCAGCGAACGTGTTAAGGCGACTCTGCGATTGCCGCGGACATGCCGCGGCAGCTCGTACAGGACCGCTTGTGCGTGGTGGGCGCATTGCGTCATGCGACCGCCGTGAGGGTCCCTTAGTGTAAAACTACCGAATGTTCTTCAGTCAGGACAATCCATCATTTAAAATACTAGCCAGTGAATGCTGGTATGATTGTGTTTTACCTTGAATGTTCATATCTTGAACTCACCTGCACAAGCTGTAAAGAAAAAGAGAAAAAAAGGATTACATAAGCGATGATAACATATAGGGATGGATAAGTATTTATGGTATGTCTATATACTAATTAAAAATAAAGGCAACAAACTTACAGATTCAATGTTTTAAACACACAGAGAACATCCATGATCTCTATGTAGACCAATTCTGTGTTTTGTGAGTGTGGCTTATTTAAGAAACACATTATGGTTGTAAATGGATAAAACACAAAACGTTAAATATTTACATCCATTTACAATTTGGAGGAGACCTTTGATGTTTCCTTTTGATTTAAAATGTTTAGTCAATAGATTTGGCCAAAGAGATGGTTGTGGATCCAAATAGCATTTTATAACAAGCTGCACAATTTCAAACTACATTGAAGGACATTGTCAGACCTTATGAATAAATAACACATATATAACAAATTCCACATTAACACAACTGTTATGAGACAATGCTAGCAAATGCATAGCGAAAGAGTAAGTGACCAGCATGATATCACTATTATAGTTAACCAATCATTTATGGATGTAATTGAAATGAGGACTACAATATGGCCATCAAAGGTGCTGCGTGCTTATACTGAGGGAGCTTAGCATAACTGGAGCTCAGGAACATTGCTTGGCTCAGCAAGATATAGAGCTTCGACCCAAACTAGGGAACTTTAACAACCAATATATATATATATATCTTCAAGTGCAAAATCTTTAGCTCATTTTTATGGAACAATTACATTTTCTGGTAGGTTTTTTTAATGCATACCCACAATATCTCTGTGGCT
>VKOC01027144.1:0-16704 GCA_009364415.1 Spea multiplicata
AAACCACCTCCAGGTTAAGATTTAAATGATTCATAGGATACATAATATACACCAAGTTTATTTCAACTCTAACATTAACCCATTTCTAATACAGCGAATTATTAAATGTATTAAAGACTTTAAGTTGTGATGTCATATCTTAGTCTTTAAGGTATGAAAGCATACCATCGTTTTTAATCATTTTTGTTAGAAGGTGACAAGAATAATGAGAATTACCATATCTAGTAAGCTCATAGGTTTGTATGTCAGTCTTTTTCTATGAAAACATGACATGGTATCGTGTAAAGCACTTCAGATACATTCATTGCTTAGAATTCTTAGAATTACTCCAACGATTCTTTGGAAAAATCAATAGAAAAATTCTGATCAATAAATCAGGGAAATGTAAAAAGATAACCAAGAACTGCTTTGGTAGAAAACATCTCTTCGAGTCAATAATGTGCTATGTTTCAGTTTAAGCCACTAGTATCTAGAGGAAAGATGTACTGACAGCAGTTGCTTGCTCAATCACAAATGGTCATATTAATTCCACGTGTAGGGCAGGTTGGGACCTTAAACTTCTCTCTCATTGGCACCATTTGTTTAATCATAAATGCAAATGGCAAGTGGTTATTAAATGTGTTATCAAAACCGTATCAAAACTGAAAATGTTTTCTTAAAATGCAAAGCCTAGGGTGCTGTATTTTCAGACACCCAATAATATTTAAACTCAACCTAATAAACAAAAATTATTAAAAAAAAAACCCCTAATGGTCTAATTTGTAAAATTTGGGCAAACCATGAATACAATGGTCATGTTACTATTACGTATTAGAATGTTACCCAGAATCTTTTCTGAAGAAGATAACCATATATTGGCATTTTTGTTTATTGCAAAAATATTTTTCTCTTTTTGATTTGGCCCCATGTATTGTATAGTTATTTTTTTGAGAGAATTCACCTCCCTTGTTATGCTGCTGTACCTCTGCTATTTAATATTCTAGAATTCCTTCCCCCTTTTCAAATGTATATATATAAAGCTGGTTCATTTCTAGGCAATTACTGTGATTGTTGCATCGACAGTAACTGACGGCTTTCATGCAAAAAAAGGTGTGTATCTGCCAGCCTAAACTTCCCGCGCGTTTCAATATCCTCTGTACTTTATAATGCTTTTAAGTTTGTTAACATATTCATCCAATAGTCACATTAACTTTAAAGACCTGATTCTGCTAACCGAGGTAGATCCACAAAGTAGAAGTCTTGATGTATCTAAAATGTTTGATGACACAACATTTCTCTTGTAAACAGTCTAAATAAGACATGTTCAGATCCTTTAGGACATGTTTCTATAGTAACCATCAAGATTATTACAAATTCAACAGATATCTATTGCTAGCATTAAAATTGTTGTGCAAGTAATGTATGATTAGTATATATATATACCGTATTGGCTCGATTATAGGCCGCACCCGATTATAGGCCGCAGCCTAAAAGTTAGGTGCTTTTTTAAAGAAAAATTTAGATTTTTAGAAAAAATACACATTGGTGGAATAGTAAAACAATATTCTAACTAACACACTGTATTTTAACATTTCTGGTATCTATTATGCAGTTAGTCAACATATGTTACATACAAACAGAAAACCAATAGCCATTTTAATGCACCTTACTTAGAGATTATCTGATTGGATGATCTCTCACACTCTCTCCCTACACGCTGTTTCTGACTGATCACAGCACAGAGGAAGAGAGACAAATCACTCCTGCAACTAAGCAGTCAGAGGCACACGCAGGCTGCAAAGGTGGCACAGGCAGGCAGTTTGGGGACACTGACAAGTTGTTTAAGGCAAAGATGGCACAGGCAGGTGGTTTGTACTGACCAGCTTTTCAGGAGGTGCTGACAAGCTGCTTGGTGGCAAAGGTGGAACATGCAAGCTGTTTGGGGACAATGATGCACATGCTGGCTGTTTGGGGGCAAATATGGCATGGGTAGGCTATTTAGGGCTACTAACAAGCTGTTTGGTGGCAAAGATAACAATGACAAGTTTGGGGACAAAGGTTGCACATAAAAGCTTTTTGGGGGCACAGATCGAACATACAAACTGTTTGGGGACACATGTAAGCTGTTTGGGGAGATAGATGTCACAAACAAGCTATTTGGGGACAAAGATCGCACTAATAAGCCGTTTGGGGGCAAATATGGTTTTGTGGGACATGTGGGGCATTGACAAGCTTCTTGGGGACAAGGATGGCACAGACAGGCTGTTTGTAGGCACTGGCAAGCTGTTTTGTAGCAAAGATGGCACATACAGGTTGTTAGGGGGGCAAATATGGTATGCGTAGGCTGTTTAGGGATCCTGACAAGCTGGTTTCAAGGATATATATGTCACAAATAAGCTATTTGGGGGCAAAATGGCATTGTGGGACATTTGGGGGTCCTGATAATTTCTCTGTATTGTGGTAGTAGAATAAACAATTGATGCTTTCTAAAGGGGACATGGGTCTCTCATAAAATCACTGAACCGAGATTCTTAGAGTAGGCAAAATAAACTGTCCCTATTAACAAAAGCGTATATCTTTTTCCATTTATTTTATTATTGAGAGATTATTGACCTTTGATTTATGGACCTGAACATAATTCTGTAGATGATCAGTAACTGATATAGAAAGTGGCATTATATGTTTTCTGGATCCAGTTTTTGTTGTAAAGGGTTCCTTTAAAGTGTATTACACTAGGTAGCAAGCATTATACCTATTCATCCTCTAACATCCTAATTGCATTCATTTTCATTCAGAATGTTAACCTGTTCACAAATGTTTTGAAGTCTGAAAACACCCAGAAGGAGTATTATACATAAACTATAAATAATATCATTTATTATTTATAAACTACTGCTAACGCCGATAGCCATTAGGCTTGGATTAGATGACTATTGATAAAAAAGTATTCTGCCTCCTCTCCTTTAGTTTGTATTAACTCATATGTGATATTTTAAATTAACTGATCTAAACCAGGAAACACGGCTAGCTATCATGCCAAATATGTTTTACAAGTGTCACCCCAATCAGTGTGGTGATTGTAAAATCTGTGAGAACCTAGAAATCCATACACTTAGAGTTCAGTTACACCCTTTAGAGATTGAATTCACACATATAGTGTAGATCTCCTGGTGCTAGATGACAAGTAGATCCATATTTTTAATTGAATAGACTCACAAATCACACTCACTCCAGAAACACCAATCAGGTTATAGTCACAAACTATTCGATTTTACTCCCAACTCATTTGGAATGACTCAACTAACATTTCCCTTTCAATGACAAAATCAACAGGCATCTAGTGCAGAAAAAGTAGCCTTACACGGTCGCTCACACAGAAGAATAACTGTCCACCCTCTTAGCACTCAAGGGGCTCAAGATTTGGGGATAAAAATGAACACAACTTTTAGGAACCATCCAATGTTGTTAAGAGGTGATTTTGAGTTCTTATCCTTGGTCCAGTGAATGGACAGCCAAATAATAAAATAAAAAAGGCCCAAATGGTTGGATGAGACTATGCATCTTGATTGACTTGAATGAAATAACCCGACTGACCTCTCATCTTCTTAGTGAAAAGACCTAAGATTAGGTGAGGAATTCCTGTTGCATGGAATTCTTACCATTTTTTGTAGGAAAGTTGAGTGTTCTATAATGTACAGAGATTGGCTTAAAGAAGGAAAGTCTGGTAGATGCTGGTAGAACAGAGAAGAAGAGCCTGGACAGTGCCTATAACTTTTTTTAAAGTAAAATAAAAATGCTAGTAAATTGCAGTGGGATTACAAAATCCCACATAGTGTAATATGATCTAGACACCTACACTAGGAACAACTGTGCTGTACTCTGACATGGGGTGCTAGGCTAAAAGTGTTTCAGTAAATGTCAATCTCCATACTGCTGAATAAAAGGAGAATACACTAATCATGTAGTACCCATGCAACTTTATGAAAACGTTTTTGAGACCAGAACGTGGCCTTTCCTGGTCAGTCCAATGCCTAGGCCCAAGGATGTTGTTAGCCAATGGAGAGGTTACAGCACAGGAGTACAGAGTGCTGATTCTTAATAGTGATAGTATTGAGAGTGTTGTCATCAATGCAGGGATTCATTTTTTTTTGTATGGCAATGACTCTTCTTTCATGCTATGCCGCAGTCTGGAAATCTTCCCTGTCACATACTTACATCAATTTGTCCCCGATTTCCTGCACATAGGCGATTTTGTTGGTGCCTTTCCTAATGGAGTTCTTTCCAGTTATTAATTTTCCATTTATTTGACCTTGGCTAGTCCAGTTGACTTCATCTGATCTCAGCCTGCCCTAACACTTTGCTCTATTTACTGACTTTGAGAAAGGATTCCCATTAGCACTTTGATTTATTGGACATATTAGCTATATCTCAAAACGTAACTCTTATAGACGGTCGTTTTACACCAAAAGTGCAACTGTAGACATTGTGAGACAAGGAAACGCTGTAGAATGCTGAAAAAGTCTACTTTGGTCAAATGTGTTTTTCTTTTCTTTATTATTTTTTACCATCAAATTCAATGTTTTGCTTAAGTGAAGTTAAAGTGGTTAATAGAATGAGTTCTGCCTGCTGTCCATGGTGCTGAAATAATTAAACACAGAAAATTGTCTTATTTTGATTTAACGCTACGATTATACCAGCTACCTTCTTCCCGCTGTAAACATATAGGTGACTTAGCTGAGGTTTGGGCACGGGTACAGTTTCATTTAGTAGCCCGCCGTCCCATAAATGCACAAAGTATGCCTATATATCTATTGCCACCGACGAAGGAAAGCATTCCCTGGCACTGTTAGAAAATAATGCTTGGCTGCATGTTTATTCACTAAAGCCTTTTCTCATCTGTTATGTACGACTAGCTATTCTACCTCTAGATTGTAGGGTTGTGAGCCGGGCCCTCTTTATCTAATGTATCAGTTTGTCAATTTTAGTTTTGTTATTCCCTTTTAATGAATGTACTGTAAGAAACACTGTGTACAATGTTGGCACCATATAAATAAAAAGATAATAAATTTAATTTAGAATATATGTTTTTATGTTTAACATTTATTGGCTTTCTAGTCCCTACAGAAAATGCCTACCTAATTCTGCCAGCCCCATACTATAATAAATATTTTATTTAACCCATTTATTTAAGATATTTGAGTATCAAAGCCACCATTATGCAAAAAATTATATTTTACTATTATCGTCTACATCATGTCAATGAATGCAAAAAATCTGATTTAGTTTATGTAGATATGTAGAGTATATAGTGTGTAATAATCTGACCCATGAGGAAACAACTAATAAGCTGTGCAAACTGTGGGATAAACAATTAATTATTAATTAACCATGTTATTAGGTGTCCAGAAAGTCTGAAATAAAATCTTTTTCAAAAGATACTTATTTTTTTTTACTGTTTTTTTTCTTGCAGTGTTTGTGCTCTTTGATTTCTAGGAGTAAGAAAAATGAATACTCCACTTTGAGAAAACCGTTGAAATCCATTTTGCAAATAAATTAAGCTTGTCTGGCTTATTCCATCTGTAAACATGATTATGCAGCTTTAGTCTCCGTTTGCAGAAAATGTGGACTGAATTGCTTTCTCTGGTCATTAAGCAAAATAAAGAATGCAATTATTTTGTGCAAATCATTCAGATATATTAAAATAAACAAAAAAATCCATTAGGACTAGGGCTATTGTTTAAGACACATCCTTTCTGTCTGGTAAAGTTTAGAAAAAAGACAAAGTGAAGAATAAGTTTATATTTAGTTGATGTCAAGAATCATCAGTGTTATAATAATATGTAATATGTAATAATAGCTTAGGTATTTATACACGGTTTAGGAAGCAGTGATGTAATTCAATGATATGTCATGGGATGCAGACAAAGTCCTGAGTCCTTTGGGATGTTGGTTTTGCTATGACACAGGCCATCATATTCTCATACCTTCAGTTGCCAGCTGTAAAGGCTGGAGAAGGAAACGTGAAAAAGGATCTTTGTAAAGAGGGGGAACTTAACTCTTTCTCAACATAATTTGAGGTTGTATAACTATTTATTAACCGGCACAGAGACTTATAACATTTCTGCAATTGATGCATTGTGGTTGGCTGAGGTTTTTCATACTTAGATTGATGACCGGGGTATCCAGTGCTGTCTTTAACAGGGGGTAGAAAGGACAACTGCCCTGGGTCCCTTTTCTCATGCGCAATATCAAATCAAACTGCTGCCCAAGAGAGAGATCACTATGGTCAAAATGAGTGTCTGCTCTGAGTGGAGTGCGGGGTCCAACTAGGAGAGGCTTCCCAGGGCCACAATTTAATTAAAGACATTCCTAGCGACCTGTTTTCTTGCATCATCTCATTTAATTTGCTGTTATAGATCATGTTTGGAGAATAACTTTTCTCATGACATTTAACTGGCCTATTTTCACCGTGAAACATGTGAACATACATTTATAGATTTTTTGTGCTGTGCATAGCTACAGGTTCTGACCAAACCGTAGGGATGAGCAGCCTCTCCTACCACACAGGTGCCTCGGTAACGGTGTCCAAAGAAGGCTTTATGCAATTTTAATGATTTATCTCCTTGGTTAGCAATATAGACATGTAAAATTACATAGGACTTGCCAAACATGGAGTACTTTGACGTAGTGGCGGACTAAGCAATATATCGCCAATTAGCGTTATGGAATGCCCAATATTTATGTCTTAGATTGGTGTTTTTTGAATGATATTCACTAGGTATGCACTGAATTCTTGCTTTGAGTATTTGATGGATTTGTTGCCCTGAAACTTGACTTTGACTTAATTAATTAAACTATGTGATAAATTCTAAAGTAATCTGCAATTTCTAAACCCTTGATTATTTGCTTAAACTTGCCCTTGGAGTTCAACAGTTCCTTCACCAAAGATCTCTTACAGGTACAACACAATAAGGCAAAGTATTATCCAACGTTTGAATAAAAAGTACCATAGAGAAAGAGTTTGGGGTGTACCCTGTTTAATTAATGAAGAAGTAGAGAGAAGGTATTTTTTCTCCTGCTCTATATCACTGATGCAGGCTATGATGTCATAACCCAGTGTCTGATTTCTAGAAATTTGCCTGGAAGCAAATGTGCGCCGTTAGCAGTAGGCGACTATGTAATATATATAATACACTGGGTTTTAAATAATTTCTGTAATGAGAAAAAAGTAATATGGTTATATAACTGCTATCACAAGCTGAAATTAGTTAAATTAACTTAAAATTGGTGTGAAATTATATCTGTCGTCCAGTAACAGCACATTTCTTCTTAAATTTATGGAAGAATTTAGTAATATAAAGCTAATTAGTATAACTGTTTTAAGTAATAGGAGATATCCTGTAATAATTATTATGCTGATTAGGATACCAACCCCATGGGGCAGCAAATACATTAATGAAATCTTTTACTAAAATAAAAGCAAGATGATGTGAAAAAATGTAGCAGATGGTATACACTGTAAGTACAGGGCTCTCCTCTTATAACACTTAATATGTAAAATCTATTGAAAACTAACCTGAACAAGACACATTCTACAGTCTTAAGAAATGCAAGTGAGTAATTCATCTAAAATGTAACCAAAAACTGATGATTTATGGTGAAACTCTGACCCTTAAGATGGACTATTAATTGTCATCCATAAAACATAAGAAAAGAACAACTTCTTCCACTTAGCTTAAAGGAGGAACCTTGGAGGTTGCTTGGCCTAATTATACTGTATGGATCAGTCAATGCTGTTCCCGGTCAGTGGTAAATAATATATGTTTAGTTACCGAGGCATTGTCTGCAGATAAGGAGTAGAAGGGATGGAGAAAAACGTCCATGAGCTGTCCATACCACTGCTTAGTTACTAGATCAACCAATTAAGCAAATTTAATTGATAATTGGGTTCAATTTCACTAAACCCAGGCAGGATTACTGCCAGCCCTGTTGAATGCAAACATCAATTAAATAGAAGCTTCAAAATGAAGTAGGCAAAAAGGGTTACAAAGCCACGTAGCCAACATTCCTTCACGGAGATGTAAAAGACTCATTGCCAGTTATCGTAAACATTTGATTGCAGTTGTTGTCGCCAAGGGTGGCACAACCAGCTTTAAGGTTTTAGGGGGGGGGGCAGTTAATTTTTCACATGGATGCTATAGGCTTTGGTTAACTTCCTTCAATAAATAAGATGATCTGGAGCTCAGTTACGAACTTCTGCCAAATTCTACCTATTACGCATACTTACACTGTCATGATCACTGATACACATGTGTGTTAGCACAAGAGAAGCGTCTATTACTCATTCTTGCATGCCGGGCATTTATGAAGATGCACAAGTGAGGTCACGTTAGGTTCATATTTATTAAGCCTGCAAAAAAATTGGGACGTGATAGGAATTGTACGCAGGAGACAGTGGAAATTTAGTTGCCCTTTTGTGTTTTCTATTTTCATTATTGATTTAACTTCATTGTAATGTAGAGTGTTGTTGTGGTCAGTTGAACACAGCTTGCATATCTAATAGACTGTGGTGTCTACGTACTATGGTATGTGGCTTCTACACATGTTCGGCAGTGATTTTGTTCGCACTTGAAAGTAGCTTTTAAAATCACTTGACATTTTTGCTCCAGTTACTTAATTTCTTAAGTTAAAAATCTTCATCTCTTATCTTATAAATAGTAACTTTCATATATTCACAAGTAGCTTGTCAACAAAGTAGCTTCATTAAAATGCTGGAAGCTTTGCTGAATTCAAATTATTTAATGTTTTTTGCTGTCTCTTGGAGGAATGTCTTATTCTAAGGAAAAACACAGATCTTCCATTGCCTATCTGTTAATAACATAAACAAGTGGCTCACTCATTTCTATCTGAAGTTTAAGTGGTATATTAGGCTATTTTACCTCTTCTGACAGGGGCAGGGATATTTCTGGTAGGTTACCTGCCCTGAGGTCTGTATGCTAGCCACCTTCTCTCCTGCTATGTGCGGCCAGCTCATTTTAAGGCGATCAGACGGCTCCACGATTGAAGTAGTTACCCTTTCATGCTGATGACCTGCAGCAACTTAAAAGGGGTAATCTGTGAAATGTATGTCTGGTAGCCTCCCCACCTCCTCCGTTCCAGCAGTAGACTTCAGCCAACGCTTAGCCAGCATCCGCATTCTCATTCTATTCAGTTGCCATGTTTAGTGGGGCTTTGGTGCAGTTTCCTTTAGATATCTACATGAAGTTAAGTGCTTTACCACTGTGCAAATCACCCTACAAGCACCAGCAAGTATTTTATGTTGGCTAACACCGTTGTTTTTAGACTTTTATTTCCCCTATTTTATTTGGGAATATAGAAATGAATATAGACTTTGAAGTATTGAGTAGCCTTGTCACTCATTCTGCCAAGCACAATGTCAACCTAAACATTAACTGAAATCCAATGTATTGTGAACAACTAAGTTCTTAAAAGTGACACTTTAAGTTTGCACCTTAGGTAGCTTCCTATTTTGGACTTAGAATCAGGACTTGCCCTTGAGTAGTCACTTAACACATACTTAATAGAACAAGTTATTAATCTTTAACTTTCTCATCAAGGCAAATTACTATTTGCTTCCACAGATGGAAGTTAAAAGTGAAACATCCCAGAGGTGAAGTGTATAAATGAGCCTAGACTACACAGGCAATATACCTCCAACATTCTAAACCTGGAAGACAAGCAAAAAGTTGCGGAAACCCCCTGTCCCCTTCCCCTGTAGCCTAAAGTCCTAACAGGAGGGTTAGATCTTTGGGGCACTGTTGCTAGACTAAATTTTTAATGATCCCCACACAAAGAGAATAAGTGAAATGCCCAGATTAACCCTTAGATTAATATCATTTCGTTACTCCTGGTGTTTGGAGGAGTGCATGCTACTCAACACTTGGATGTACCCATAAAATGACTGTATAACCTTGTAATGTTTGCAGAACCAAAATAATGCTAATATCTATCTATCTATCTATCTATCTATCTATCTATATCTTTTCCTGCATCTAATGAGGCTCGGATGGGCTTATTGTGCCTGGCAATCACTCCCTCTGCACCCCCTCTGCGCTGTGAATCAAAGTACTGGAGTCCTCCAGTGCAGCTAAACAACATAAGCACAGTCTGTCCTTTTCTGCATTTCTCATTGATTTGCATAATAAACTATACACGTTTATTCATCCATTAAGTGAATGTGCTTTATGTATATCGTAAAGATCCATTCATCCCTTGCATCATGTCCAGTTAGGATCAAAGGGACCGAGCGGCTCTTTCCTACTTTCCTTCTTCAGTATTGGATCTCCCATTCCATATTCTTTGACTTTGATGCTATTTTCCCATAAGAAAAGTACACATTAGTTGAATGCTACATAAAATATAGGGTATTGTGCTTGCAAATAAGAGTTTTTCAATCTAATAATGGCATTTAACTGTGATTTGATCCGGTCAATGTCCAACTGTCAAAGGAAATACATTGGGTGGGATTAGCATGAACATTTCAGTTGCTATTTAGTTTTCTTCATTGTATATGTGTTTTTACCTGTGAGAATCAATGGCGGTATTGCCTTAATATTTTTACTAGAAGACAACAGATGATAGGGCCAGAGTGAGGGCCAAGGAGTATTATATATATATATATAATATAACTCATCTGCCATTACTTGAACACCATTTTTAGCATACAAACTGCCTTACATTCTATGTTTTTTTCTGTCAGTATAAAAGAGCATTTTAAAAGTAGGATAATATATAGAAAAGAACCTTGTGTATGTTGAAACTGACTGACAAGCTGGAAAACCCTTACTCTTATCAATAGTATAAAAATACTGCTTGAATATCATGCTTAAGCATTTCACCAGACCAAGAAAATTACCTGGCCTTCCCTACACACAATTATTTTTTATGCCTAAAAAGAGAATTTAGAAAAAGCAGCACTCCGGAGGGTCACATATGGACATTCCTGGTTAATACAGAAGAGAACCAACTCAATGTTTGTCTTTGAGGTTTAGCAAGCTCTAGTTAAGTCTTGGATTGAGAACATTCTCTGTAATTGTGCTGTTTTAATGTACCATACTCAGCAGGTGAGACAATTCAGTCTGTGAGCAATCAAAAGCAGACTGGGCATTAAGGATTAAGTTCTCAAGAGTCACAGAAAGGATGTCAAGGAACAATGAGTCCATGATCAGTAGGAAGGAAGGAAGGAGCACATCACATCATTTAATGGCTGAATTGTACTTTTAGCCATTAAATAATGAATTCTTGAAGGTGCTCACTGATTTTAGGAGATGTTAAAACGATGCATAGTCAAACCCCCCCAAACCGATATTCTTTTCTCACATAGCTTTCTGTGTTGTTATTTCTCCAGAATCTTAGTTTTCCACATAACACTTAATACTGCTATTTTAGTTATATTTTCCAAATCACTATACATCTCTAAATCAACTTTTCTAAACCTTTCAAAGTAGCATGGTGTTCTTTTAAGAAACATTCAAAAATGCACACAGCTATAGCTGTCTATTAAGGGGAATACACACAAAAATTACCAATGTGGTCCCAAAGAGGTAAAAAAAACATTCTTGACTCCTCACTAAATCAACATTATTTTTGCTAAAGTACATTATAGCCCTAAATGCTTGTGTTCATTACAAAGAGCTTCCAGTAGACTTTTGAAAGCATTAACCACCATTTTACTTTGCAGTGGATTCCACATCTTAACTGCCCTAGCTGTGAAAATAAACTTTCCTTGTGTAAAAAAAAGTCTTTTTACCTTATAGTATGTCTCTATGTTGTATGGAACGGTCTAATGGTGAAAAGAATCCCAGACTTTGTATTGTTCTTCAGTATACTTTGATATAGTAATCATATATCTTCCTAGGCATCTTTTCTTTAAACACAAATAGCCCAATTTGGAAGTTCATAACTGAGATTTTCCACCCCTTTCATTAATTATGTCACCAGTTTCTGAACCTTTCCCACTAATCTTTATTAATGAACTAGTGCCAAAATGTATACTGCATATTCAAAGTGTAAACCAATATTAAATCCCATATAGCATTTGCCCAGCCCTTCCGTTTATAATTAGCTTGGTTATTTTTTTCCCAAATGCTTAATTTTACACTTTTCTATGTTGAAACATATGTGCCATTTTTGGCCCTGTCTCCTATTTTGTCTACATCTTTCTGCATGGAGGTGACATCCATTTCTGATTCAACCCCTTCCTTACCAAGTTTTCAGTGCCATGAGTATCATAAGTTTTATGTGATTTTTACCATGATTCCCCTTTTTCCTGTTTGACGTACCCACACAAATTATACATCCTTTTTTTTAGAAAAAAAAATAAAGCTTTCATTTGAAACAATAGAAAGATAAATATAATAACAATTGTGAGTGCTAGTATGTAAAAAAAACTATACTAAAATAAAAAATATATATATTTTTTGCAATTTTGCTTAGAATTTCTTCTACACAGTAGATGCCAATGATGAACTATGACCTGCAAAAGGGCAGAACCAATTTAAATTCCGGCTTTTTAACGTTTAGTATTGTTTTAATTGTTTAGTATTGTTTGCACTACATATAATCTTGATCCATGATAGTTTCTTAACCCCTTAACGACAATGGGCGGTCCCTAAACCCATTGAAAACAATGCATTTTGAGCCCGTTACATCACATTGCTACCTTCTATAACCAGAAGGAATGTTTCACAAAAAGACCATGTCTATTATTATACCAGACAGTTTGATCTTGCACTCATTGAACTAATTGAAATTCATCATGAAATTCATCATCAAAGGGCAGTGCTGTTACATTCAGTGAAAGAGTTAATGTGATCAATGCATTAATACATTGCACAGATCCCCTAATTTCCATTTCATCCTCCGTAGTTTCATAATTCTTTTCATCTCTGTCACCCTATCTTGATAATTAGGATGTAGCAGGAGCGGCAATCTCCAAAAAAAAAACAGTTACATTTTGCTTATATTGTATTTTGTGGCGCTATTTTAATATCGCACTGCAAAAGAAAATCCCTTTCATTGAACTGACAAGACCAACGCATTGCGCTCACATTTTATTTTTAAATGATCTTTAGCAGAAACCAGTCGGTATAACAACCGCTTTCAACGTGTGATTTCACAATACCCTAATTTAAATGAACAAGCAAAAACCAGACCTGTCCAAAACGTGTATCGTGCTCAGCGTCATATCGCGATTGTTGACCCTCTCATGCTGATTTCGCATAAAAGGCTGTATGGCGCTGTCCAAGTGCTGAAATTTCATGCTAAAGTACATTGCGTCTTGTTCTCATTACAACAGGATAACCGTATGCGCATGCATAAAAGGTCATATACACACACATAGAATAAGCAAGTGAATCATTGTTTACTAGGAAGGTGGAATACATTTTCAAATTTGCCTGCAATTACATTTTTTTGCCGTCATTAGGAATTTATTCTTTTGTGCCACCATAAAATCTTCAATTCAATTTATGTTTTATTGGGTTCACAAATCACACATTTTAGCATATTTCTATTAAATAATGCAAATAGTAAAATTACTGCTTAGACATGGGGCAGAAGAATTAAATAAAAATGTATTTCTTAATTATAATGTGTATTATTTGTTTTCAGTTTTTTTAATATATAATACATACATTTAATATATGTATTTGGAATTATTTGTTGTGCATTTCAGCTTCTATCTTCATTTTGTGTTACCTTTCATTATACATGCCACCTTTTCAGTTTTCCTACTCTAGGACTCTAGCGTACTCCCACCATCTGATGCAGAAGCCAGTAGGAGGTTACAACATTAGGTTAATAACGGGAATGGGACTGTGGGGGGGTTGGTGGGATCATGCAGGGAGTTGGTACATTTGCTATCCCCAGGGCTTCTATGGAAAAAATATACATTTCCCATTTCATTTTGGCTTATGCTACACAGTATGACAGTATGAAACAGACATTCTAATGAGCTTTATTCACTAAAGAGATAGTGTCCAGGTGGTGTTGTTTCAACTTTCTCCCTTTGTTATTCATTAAGAAGGGGCAACAATAGCAACCTTCCCCATCAAGAATGGCTCAGCTGGCCCTGCATAATTTATAGTTGTAGAAATCTCACTGGTTTTGACTATAAATTAAAGGGCCGACCAAGCTTGTCATGCTGCAGAAGCTAATTGGGGTAGGACAGAGAAGATACTGAGCTAAAATGAGCTAAAACCACAATTCTCACTTTAGTGATACATTTAAACAACCGTAGCCACTGTCTAAAAAGCAAATATGATGGCTCTCATCAAATATTTTTTTTTGGCGATAGATAACAGAAAATATCAAATCATTAGCATCACTCAAATCCATACCTACAAATATATACATTCAATAAACATGAACTAAGTACTGTATCTTGGCCATGAAGCTCAGCTGCCACGTCAAGGTTCCCCATGAGATCTCAGCCCTCATTGTTACTAAACCAAGACAAGATGGATGTGCTCCCAATCCAAGGCATCACACATGTAGTATCTTAAACACTAGCAAGTATGCATATTGTACAATTGAGGTAGCTTGTGTGAAAACTGTACTTCTATGGTATTATGGTAATCATCGTATTACAAGGTAATTTAGAATTTCTTTAAATATTCATTTTTTCACATGTCATGTATCTGGGAATATATACCCTATCTTTCAAATACTTTATAGAAGTTGGAATACATTAAATGCTCTCTCCCCAATTAAAAAAAAAAGTTGCCATAATAAAAGTTGTATTTTAACTATTGGCATATTGTCTTCTGAAATCTGTTTCCAGGTACGTTCGTTGGCCAATTCCTATAATTCATTTTTGCTTCACAGTATACCATAAAGATTTATTGCCACATTACTGTCAATAGGTTTCACTGTTGGATGCCTATACGCAATTTGAATTTTTCAGAAATATTTTAGTAATCCCAATTACTCCATTTCAGGCTTTACGTACCTCACTCATTTAACCCTTAATAGGGAGGGACTTTTCTCCTCTAACTTAATTGTTAGGTAATCTTTTTTTAAAAAAAAAAAATAAAAACATCTTGTGAGCTTTAAAAGAGGTTTATTTCCCTAGCAGCTGCCATCTGCTTTTAAAGCTCACAAGATAGTTTTCCTTTTCACAGGGATAAAAATATAATTGAAAATATCCTTTTTCAAATGCATACATTGAAATATTATATAGCAGCGAGGTTATGAAACACTTTTTTTTTTATTGTATCAGCTAACAGAAACAACATCAAGGGCCCAAATTAAGTGCTAATAAAAAGCCTTGTGTAGCGATGAACGACTTGACTGCTTCATTTATGGGCTAATTTACAAGGCCAATATTCTACTTAGAGTGTGACAGTTACTCTTCTACTCATTCGGCTAAGTTAAAATGTTAGGCATTCACCTGTTTTATCATTTAGTGTTTAGGTGTATGTTTTAATGAATAATGTTATCGTTTCATACGTAATATCATACACAGGGCCAGATTAACCAAGGAGGACGGATAGGAAAGGGGACCTGAGCTGCTCCATGACTGCCATAACCTGAGCTGCCTGTGAGCTCTGGATTAATGTGAGAGACGGTCAGACACCGGCAGACACTCCTCTCCCCAGTGTCCATCTTCACCCAGGCAGGAAGAGTAGAAGGGCTTTAGGTCACAGAATACGCTCTGATTGGCTGTTTGGACTCCTTCTTCTTCCTTTGCTCACTGCCCTCCCTTTCCTTTCCCTCCCTGATAGCAACTCAGTGCCAGTTTAGAGGCAGTTAAGTGCCTCGTTTTGCCCACTCTTGTGTTGTGCTGTATATGTAAAACAATATAATTATATATTGTATTTTTTGCCAGTTGTCCAGATATAATGGGACAGTCTTGACCGAGAGTTGTGCCACTTACTAAGAGTCCTGTCCAATGCCATAATAGGTTGACACTTAACAGATCTGCTGTGGCCATCAAGTGGAGCAAATTTTGATGCCACTGGTTAATAGGAGCAGGGTCTGACATCATTAAGAAATGTACGGGAATCATTCATTTTATTATGTTTTATTTGTGTTTGAATTTAGTTTGGTTTAAGAAAAGAGGGAGCATTTGTATGCTTAATAAGTAGAATACTACTACACTGAAATGCAAATATTTAGAATGTTGAGAAAAATAATGAAAGAATGACTACAACTGGATTGTCTATAAAAATAATAATACCAAATTCTTATGTTTCAGTTTCCTTGATTTGTCCACTATGGAAAAATGTAAATGGTCATATCAGCTCAGGACAGTGGCGGAACTACCGTGGTCGCAGGGGTTGCGAATGAGACCGGGCCCTAGAGTTCTACCAGTCAGGGGGGCCCAAGGGGTGCCAAGCGGTTGTTTTCAGCAACCGCTCGGCGCCCTTCTGTCTCATCTGCTTACTGCCGCTGCCCCCGCTGTCTGCCTCAGCGCTGCCCCGACTGCAGTGGTGGGAGCGGGAGGCGTCTGTCTCGGTGTCGGTGCTGCACGCTCAGCAGTGAAGCCGAGCGCACCGCGGCAGAGTAGCGAGACAGAGGCCTCGCACCCCCACCACAAGACTACATGGTAAGTGACCTACAAAGGGGGGTAGGGACACGGTAGATAGGGAGAGCTTAGATAGTGAGAAAGGGGGTAGGGAGAGGGTAGATAGTGAGAAAGGGGGGTAGGGAGAGGGTAGATAG
>VKOC01027146.1:0-16504 GCA_009364415.1 Spea multiplicata
GATTTATCTATACAGGGGCCGGTCACTGATTTATCTATACATTATACAGGGGCCGGCTCGCTGATTTATCTATACATTATACTCCACGAGGGCTCTCTTCCGAATGCTCGGTGACAGGAGGTTAAACGTTGAGCTCGGTTTAGTGAATATGTCCCTTTTCTTTGCAGGTGGCGATTTCTCCAGGCGTTGACCCCCCCCAGCCCCCCTTCTGTAAATATGTCTATTTTTTCTGTAATAAAATGTTTTGTAGAGTTTCAGAGGTTTTGGAGTCGTTTCTGTGCTGGGGGGGGGTAACGATGTAATTTTTTAAAATTAGCAGTAAAATACAAAACATGAACGGCCTTTATTTGCCCCAACGGGCCGGATGCCCCACTTCGGGGTGCGGACGATGCCCCAATGGGGTGACCCACATATCACCCGCCCCCCCAGTGGGGTTATTCTTTCAGGATCTCCTGCGGCCAGCGGGTCACGTCTGCTGTGTAATTACCCCCTCAGCACCCAAACCCTGCGGCGCGTCCCTCCGGCTGAGGGAGGACCCCCCGTCCGGGGTATTTAGGGGTCCAAACATTTTTAAAGCCCCCCTTTGTTGAGTCTCGTCTTAGATTCAGGAGCCGTATGTCTATCCCGTGCATGTTTAACCCCCCCACTGTATCACCCTCTACCACCTCTGCTGGGAGGCTGTTCCACTTCTCTAAGTAAGGCAAGAAATAAAATAAATGGGTAAAAAGTACTCCCTTTTTATAAAAATATAAAGATACCGGAACGTGAAATCATCGTCTTCACCCCAAAATAACAAAATATAATTTATTGACAAACCGAGGATTCCCCCCCCTCAGGAATCTACAAACAGGGCCCTAAACGAGGTGGAAAAAAGGGTTAACCCCCAAACAATGAGTAGAAAAGCCCCCCTCCCCCCCCGGGCTGTGACTGTCGGCCCCTGCCGGCCCCCCCCTCTACCAAACGAAAGCAGAAACACTAAAGCGGAATTCACCAGACGGATAACAAACAGAACGTCGTTACACGAAAAGAAACCACATCTACCGGCCACTAACGGCGAGGAGCCCGGGCTTCACACGCCCGTCCGCGGGGGCCGGAGACAGCCGGGTCAAACGTCTGCGTCTACGAGACCTGCCGTCGGACGGCACCGAGGAGACCCGCGTGCTGCGCTGGCAACGCAGTGAGGAGCCGGATTAACCCATCCAGAGCCGGGCGCCGGCGTCATCCCGCTTAATGACATCACAGTCCCAGCTGATCTTATGTGCCGCCGCCGACGCCGTTCACTTTTTCCTCCTCGCTACTCGAACTCTCCTCGCCTGAGAATCCCACCGTCACCTCGATGCCTGCGAGCGGAAAGAGACGTTACTTCAGGCCGACTCCATTCCAGATCCTTCTACAAACCCGGGCCGAGTCCCGACAACAGGGGTTCAGAAGCTAATTATTTTACCCCCTCCACCAAGCCACTGCCCCAAAGATGGAGGGGTCCGGGTAGACCCCAACTCGAAAGCGGCACCGCCGGTACCTGCGGGCTGGACGAGCGCATCCTGCGTTAAACAGCCTGCCGAGCCCCCGCCGAGAAGAAACCGGGTCACATGGTGCTTACCCCCCCCCAAAATAATGGGGTATAAATAAATAAAATCCCTGTCCAGCCCCCCCCCATCTCTAAATCCCCTCCTGCCTCGATCGTTGTACTGTTAACTCTTGACAGACCAAAGGTATAACTGGAGACGAGCGCCGGCCGTTACCGTGATAATCTCCGGCGCGGGGAGCGCTCTCCTTCCGGCCCAAAATTGCCTCCGCGTTTTCAGATTCACAAACTCTCCTGCAAGAGACAGACAGACGTCACCGCGGGGAGAGAGAGAGAGAGACAGACGTCACGGCGGGGAGAGAGAGAGACAGACGTCACGGCGGGGAGAGAGAGAGACAGACGTCACGGCGGGGAGAGAGAGAGACAGACGTCACGGCGGGGAGAGAGAGAGACAGACGTCACGGCGGGGAGAGAGAGAGACAGACGTCACGGCGGGGAGAGAGAGAGACAGACGTCACGGCGGGGAGAGAGAGAGACAGACGTCACGGCGGGGAGAGAGAGAGACAGACGTCATGGCGGGGTAGAGAGAGACAGACGTCACGGCGGGGGAGAGAGAGAGAGAGAGACAGACCGTCACGGCGGGGGGGGTAGAGACGACGTACGGGGGCGGGAGAGAGCAGAGAGGTCACGTCTGTTTTAGAAAGGGTCAGATTAATTAAAACATTTTTTATTAATCATTCCCGAGCGGCAGGCTGTGGCAGAGTCAGCTTTTCCTCAACCGACTCCCCAACCCCCCCCTCCCCTTCTTCCTCCCCATTACAAAAGAAGATCTGCTGCTGACCCGCCCCCCGGGCATCTTATCCATAATTACCCCACCGGTGTTTATTACCCCGTCCCTCCGCCAGCCTTTCAGTCACATTTTGAACACCGTCCCTGGGGCCGGGGTGGGGGCCGGTTACCTGTAGGTGTCTATGAGGTAGAAGGCGAGGCGCTCGTTGGTAAAGCCCTTCTCGGCCCTCAGAGACATCCAGAGGGGCCACGCTTGGCCGATGGTGACCCTCGTGTTCCGACGCCTCCTCTCGGCTTCTATCTTCCTCCTCTGGGCTACCTCCGGGGAATAAATCCGGGGCCGGCCGCGCTTCCGATTCACCGGAAAGAGCCCCGAATCTGCGACATGAGAGTTCATTGATCCCCGACTGTCACGGACATTAAAGTGCATGCGACGCCGGCTGTCTCTTCTCGCGCTCGCCTACGGGGACAGCGCCACGGAATCTGCTGGCGATATACGGGCGATACAGAAAGTGCTGCGACGGGGTCAGCGTGATTAGCGGTTAGCTGATGGAGTGTTCACTCACCCTCCGGTGAGCACCCTCCGATGCTGTCGCAGCAGTCTATCCTATCCACGTTCTCTCGTTCTATGACAGGACAGTCTCCTGTGCTCAGCTGGGGGGAGGCAGAGGCTGTGCTAGACCTGACCCCCCCTCTATGACACCTAAGTGCCAGGATATGACATCATACCCCCCCTGCTCTCTGTCACTCAAAGCAGGCTATGGTGTAAATGGGCTGGTCGGAGGGGGTCGCACAGTGGGGGGTCTCGATGGACCTGCCTGCTGCCCCCCCGGTTCTCATTGTATGGCGACGGTCTCCTGCAGACTCTCACCCTACGACGCGCTTTATTTTCCGCGGCTCGTTGACACTAAGCTGGCTCTAGAACCCCGCAGGGGCCACGCGTTCCCCACTCACTGACCGGTGTTCCCGTCGCTCTGCCGGGACTGCGCCTGCTCGCTGATGGGGATCTCCTCGCCGTCCTCGTTCTTTATCACGATGTTCAGTTCAGAGTTTTCTGAGTCTGAAAAACACGGAGACAAAAGATCCACGCGCCTCGCTCATGAGTTTCTACCCCCCCCCCATTACTGCCCCCCCCGGGGGGAGATCACGGCTCGGAGCAGAACGTTCCAATTCTGTATCATTGTATACAGTGCCGGGGGGGGGCATCTGTGCGTGTCATGCCTGTTGTGATGATGTCACAGGTTACCCTGCGTGTAAAGTTATGTATTGATGATGTCACAGTTTACCCTGCATGAAAAGTTATGTATTGATGATGTCACAGCCCCGTTTGGAGGTCACTGACCTGTTTCGCTGTGTCCGCTGCCGGCCTTAGTAACGATGATGTCATCGGCTTCCTCCTCTTTCACGTCGATGTCGAGCTGGAGGTTTTCAGAGTCTGTAAAACAGAGGAAATGAACCCGATTAGCGATGGAGGCCGGCCCTGAAGGAAAGTTCCAGCGCATGCGGTCGGCCCCCGGGAGCCTCTGCTTGCCGCTCTCACCTGTAAGCAGCGGCATCTCGCTGAGTTTAGTGATGTGTCCGTCTCGGTCCTGAACCCTGATGAAGGTCTTGGGGCTGAGGATGATGTGACCTGAAACAAAAATACAACGAGCTCCAGAAAACCCACCGGACGGGAACGCCACTCGGGGTACAGCCGGAGCGGGGGGGGGGCAGATATAATCAAGGTGTCAGGAGCAGGGTGGAGCCGGGGCAGGGTGGAGCCCAGTGCCGGGGCGGGGGGGGGCTATCCATGTTGTCAGGGCGGGAGAGGCAGATATATAGGGTGTCAGGGCGGGGTGGAGCCGGGGGCGGGGTTACCGAGCTGCGTCAGGGTCCGGTGAATGTCCTGCAGGATGTCCGTGTAAAGGTTCTTGGTCTTTAACTCGAGAGATTTCCATCGCTTTTCACAAATGCAGACGGCCACCTCCTGAAACGTTACGGGGGTCTGTAAAGAGGGGCAGGTTATAAGCATATGGGGGTCCGTACAGAGTGGGAGGTTATAAGCATATGGGGGTCCGTACAGAGGGGCACGTTATAAGCAATGGGGGTCCGTACAGAGGGCAGGTTATAAGCATATGGGGGTCCGTACAGAGTGGGAGGTTATAAGCATATGGGGGTCCGTACAGAGGGGCAGGTTATAAGCATATGGGGGTCTGTACAGAGGGGCAGGTTATAAGCATAGGGGGGTCCGTAGAGAGCGGGAGGTTAAACACACGAGAGATCGGGGCTGCGAGGCATTAATCTCTCTCGTCGTTTTATTCTCTCCTCTTTTTGTCAGCAGCCTATCAGGGCCGGTTTCTGTGTCACATGACAAAGGAACACTTTATTTTCGGGGCGGCAGCAGAACTGGGGAGTTTTTATTCAATCCAACAGATCACAAGAGCCTGGGGGCCACGCAAATGACTCTACAGAGGAATTGCCCCCAGATAATCTACCCCCAGATCCCGAATTCTGCACCCCGAGGGATAGAGAGAGAAAACCGCCCAGCAGGGGGCGCCGTTACCCAACGTATACAACAAAGGGGCGCTTCAGCCATCAGATGGCCTTTAATGCACACCGGAAGTGCGCGGCCCCTTTAAGTTTCTAATCTGCAGACCCCCATTATATGCATTTGCCCCGTCACCTGCCTCTGGCCCCCCCGGGTTTACTTGGTCTGGGAGCAGCGCCAGAGGCGAGCCGGCTTCTTACCTCCATGGGCTGCTGTCCCGAAACTTTCACTGCAGAGGAAAAGAATTTAAAAAAAGTCACCGTATTCAATAAAACCGCTTAGTGAATAAATCCCTGCTGTGAGCGACACCTCGTCTCACCTCCAAACATATATTTAAACAAGGCCCCCAAAGCTGCACTGCCCAGCCCCCCCAGTTAAAGCTGCACTGCCCACGCCGCCCTCCCCCCGTGGTAACTACCGTGATGTCCAATTGCCGGCTCCCGGGACCGTCCCTGCTGTCCCACGCTGAGCCCCCGTAACACTGTGAGCTCTCCTACCCTGCTGCTACTACCCAGTAACGCCATGTTGCCCCAATACACCGACCCCCTCTCCCCAGTAACGCCATGTTGCCCCAACGCCGATCCCCCCCCCCGCGGAACGGTGTGCTGCCAGCGCCTGCCCCTACCCCACCTCCACCCCCGGAACGCAGTCCTGCCCACGCCGCATCCCCACATAAAACTGATCTGCTGTCACAGGTCCATAGAGAAGGCCCCCCAATCCCACGGCCCCCGGGGGAGGGGAATCTCACCTATAGAGCTGCCCTCGGATGGCGCGGGGCCTTTGGGCTGCGGAGTCGTCTCCTCTCCGATCCAGAAGAAGAGATCCGGGTGAATCGCAGCGGCTTCTGGAACCAAACCAGGGCTGAGATCAGAGAGATTCGGAGAATCCCCTCCGAGCCACGCGGCGGAGAGACAGCCAATCACACGGAGAGCTTCACCCCCTCACACGCGCACTCACATGCGCACACGCGCACTCACACACGTACACACACTCACACTCACACCACATCCCACCCCGAATCCCGCGTACCGCCGGGGGTCTGGGCCGAGCTGGGGGTGGACTTCAGGTGCTCCCGCTTCACGTACAAAGAAACGATCGACGACTGAATGAAAAAGCCTGGAATACAGGAAAAGTGGAGCGCGGTCAGCCCCCGACCCCCCGACACACAAAGCGGGGGAAGGGCAGAGAGAGGGCGGGGAGGAGAGGGAATCGGTGCCGCGCGTGACGGGCCCCGTGGATGAGGGGAGAGCCGGGAGGAGAGTTGGAGGAGAGCGTGGATTCTCGTGACCTCATTCTCCACATCCGTGGATTTCTGTTTCCAGAACGTATTCATCAAGATTCTGGAACCCGGGGGCCACGAGGGCCGGATCCTGAAGCGCTGATCTGCTCCTCTGTTAAAGCTAACAATGACTGTCTACCTCTAAACATTGGATTTGCCCCGGTGGGTTTATTTTTTGGGGGGGGCTTACCCCCGTGGGGAGTACGGATATAGGGTGGGGCTTCTTATAACCGGTGGGGGTCTCCTCCAGGGACCGCGAGGAAGGGGTAACAGACGCCGCGTGGCTGCATTACCCAGCTGCCCCAGGGAGCGGTGGATCTCCTTCAGGACGCTCCGGTAAATGTCCTTCATTCCCTCCTCCACCAGAGCCCAGTCTTCCAGACAGAAGGACATGGACAGCTTGTCAAACGGAACCTGAAACGGCACAAAGAGCCCATTTACCCCCAAACCGGGTCCCCCGCAGCGGTGCAGCTTTAATGCCCCGGGGCACAGCGCCCTGTAAACCTGCTGTCCCCCCCCCACCACTGGCCATCTCAATCATTTCCTACGGGAACTTTTAAATCCGCACCGGCGATTGGTCTCCGTGACATCCAGGGCCGGACTCTGATGCTCATTGTGAGATGACAGGAAGAGGTGGGAAGGCATCTTTAACGATTATTATACCCCATTCCATCTATTTATATAGCGCCAGCAGATGCCGTAGCGCATCACGTGACCCAACCCCCCCCTCCTTCTGATCCTGATCCTGATCCAAAAGAAGGAAAAACCCAATTATGTAACTTTTCGGATTTTCCTCGGATCGAGAAGCTTAAATACTTCTGTTTATTCTGTATGAGTCTTCTGACCCATTACCCTCAGCCGTAACGTCCTGCTCCGGACACGTAGAGCCGGAGGTGCCAGCTGGGGGGAGGGGAGCGCGAGGTACCAGTCAGCAGGGGCGGGCAGCACTGAGAGGGAGGGACCAGTCAGCAGGGAACGCAGCGCGGAGCGGGAGGGACCAGTCAGCGGGGGAGGCAGCACTGTCAGGGAGGGACCAGTCAGCAGGGGAGGGCAGCGTCGGGAGGGACCAGTCAGCGGGGGAGGGCAGCGCGGAGCGGGAGGGACCAGTGACTGGGAGGGGCGGAGTTGGAAGGGGCGGCGCAGAGTGGGATGAAACAACAGGGGAGCAGCGCGGAGCCGGAGTCACTACTCAGCGGCAAGGGACCGCGCGTAGCGAGATGAAACAGCGGCACGGAGCAGGAGGTAACAGCCGGGGAGTCACTCACCTGCCCCCTGTGATCTCCAGACATCCTGCACCGTACAAGCTGCCCCAAGGCAGAGACCCGAAGCGGCGGCACACCGCGCATACGCACAAACCGGCCAACAGCGCATGCTCAGGAACAAAACTCCTGCCCAATGCGCATGCGGGTAGCCTCGCGATATCGTGCGTCACGCCCAAAGCCTTCCCTCTAGTTCGACCCACCAGAGACAGAACTTTCGCTAATACAGTATCTAAAAATGTCTCCATCAGGGAAGACAAGCGGCCATTTTTCTGGAGACCATTCTACCTTTCATGCGGTGGGCTCCGACAAAATGGCTCCGGTGCTGGAGACACAGAACCAGCTTCCTGTTACCGTTATAGCCTCTGCAGATTTCAGTGAGATGATAACTGGAATAATATAATGAGAATGCTGTGGAGGCCTCGGCCCGGGAGGCAGCTCATTGGCCTTTATTAAATCTCTTAAATTTCTTTATTAAAATTGTTAAAAAAAATCTGAACCATTCAAAGAAAACAAAATCCCACTGCCAAGAAAGGGGATTACAATATAAACGGGTCGCCCCACTTCCTTCTACCTCTTCTCCGGGTCTCCACAGAGAATCTCCGGGTCGCCCCACTTCCTTCTACCCCTTCTCTGGGTCTCCACAGAGAATCTCCGGGTCTCCCCACTTCCTGCCACCGCTTCTCCGGCTCATCACAGACAATCACTGGTTGCCTCGCTTCCTCTCCTATGCTTTAGCACTTATTTAAACATCAACAATTATAATACCTGGGAACTCTCAGGGTTTGACCCAGAGTAACTGGGTTGTTGCCCCAATCTCATGGTGAAGGGGCAGATGCTCGGGGTCACACAGTTGGACTCCTTCCCATTCTCCCCGCTGTTATCATATATAAAAGACTCCCAGTTGGTGCTCTAGCTCCCTGCTTGAGTAAAGGTGACTCAATTAAGCATATCTCTAGATAATGACAAGTTAAGGTTCCCATGACGACCGGTATACAAGCTGTTTTGGGAACACATTTGACCAGTGACTGCATATAACAGGGTTAATATTTCCCAGGCAGGCTTATTATGTGTCCTGTGCAGCTGGGACGGGGCAGAAAACATTCCCCCTCCTGGATTGGTGACGGTAATTGCTCTATATGGTGGGCTCAGCCCTGGGTGGGTTCTGTCTCCCCAACGTGTTCTCTGTAGCGATGATTTGCGCTTCACCATCTGGCGGTCTGATGGGTGAATCCGGGATTGGCGGATGCCAGGAGAACGCTGCCCACCGGAACGCACAACGTCTGTGTGACTGAACCCTCCATCGCTGGGGCCCCTGGAGAGGCCTGAGAGCCTCCTCCCTACCGACTATGGGCCCAGGCCTTGTAGAGACTTCTGTGTGTGGATATAGGGGTTCAGTCTGCTGATGTACCCCATGTTTTAGCACTCAGAGTCTCAGAACTGTAACGTCTGCTGGACATCCTGTGGTAGGAAGAAGGCTGATTGTCTGTGCATTGTTAATTGTATAGGTGTGAAGTGTTTCCCCTGTTATTGTGTGAGTTAGCCCTTGTCTTAAGACCCCCTGTAGGTATGTAGTCTGTACTTAGGCTCCACCCACTGAACAGCAGACTGTAAAGTGAGACCTGTTATTAGGGTGGTGAAAATGTAGCATCATGGGAAATACCCCCCCGAGATGCCTGCAGGGAATAAACATCTATCTGTTCACCCGCCTTTTATTAAATAACGAGATTACGCAACAGAGCCGATATTGTTGGTACCGCCCCTTTAATTCACAAATTTCCTGACCTACAACAGACGTTTCTCAGTTCGGGTCCTTAGGAAGGTGACGCGGATTTCCTGCCGCTCCGCACGGCCCCCTGAAGGAGATCCTGAAAGCACGTAGCGGGCCGACTGCGCGGCAAAATATTATTATTACTCTATAGTCTGTATAACGAGCAGCTCCAACCCCGCAACCCCTTCCTAGATTCCCATATATTTATAGAAGCCGGAGAATCTTTACATACAGAAGAGCTGGAGGCGTAACGACGGGGAGAAATTCGAGGATTTCCTTTACCGACGCATTTCAAAGAGAAAAAAAAAAAAAAGATTAAAAAAGAAACCAGGAAAGATTTAATATTCACCATCCTGGACACAAAAATAATAAAAAAAAACAACTAAAAAAGGATTTATTAACGGTAGGCGGGGAGGTTCAGTGGGATTCGTGCGCCAGGACTTCTCGTTGCCCCAAAGTTCAGAAGACGTCGGAGGCAGAGGGAAGGTGCCGGGGCCAATAAGTCAGCCCGCTCGTTATACCTTAACCTTTGAAGCGCTGCCGGCTACGGCCTTAGAACACGCCGGCTACGGCCTTAGAACACGCCGGCTACGGCCTTAGAACATGCCAGCCACGGCCTTAGAACACTCCCGCTGGAACCTCTCGTGCCGCAGGAGATGCTTTTCCTGACTAAACGTTTTGCCGCAGTTGAAGCAGCGATACGGCCACTTGCCCCTGTGTGAGTGCTGGTGCAGGAGGAGATTCTCTTCCTCGCTGAAATGCTTCCCGCACTCCGTACAGCCATACGGCCTCTCTTCGATGTGAGCGCGCATGCTTTCGCTCAGCCACCGATTGCCGGAGAGCAGGTTCTCCTCCTCGTGTCTCTGCTGGTGAATAACAAACTCCGGGTAGTCGCTGAAACGCATCCCGCACTCCTCGCAGTTATACGGCTTCTCTTCGCTGGGGGTCCTCCTGGGTGTAACCTGCTCCGGGTTTTGGTAGAAATTCTTACCGCGCTCAGAATTTCGGCTCTCGGCCGGGTTGGTCCAACGATGGGTGACCATCTGGGAGAGCTGAGTAAGATCCTTTCCGTACGCGCTTTCACCGGCGTGGGTGCTTTGATGTCTGAGGTAACTGTAGCCATCGTTAACGCTTTCCCCATAAGCTTTGTCCTTATAAAGGCTCTCTCTCAGGTGACTCCAGTCCTGTCTGTCTGGCCCCGCTGGACTGGCCTGTCTGTCTTTACGAAGTCGTATTGCTGGCTCGTGGGCAGAGAGATCAGTATCAGGCCAGTCAAAGACATCAGCCCTTCTGGCCACGGCATGGCCCCCCTGGACCACCTGCTCTTTGCCGTATTCCTTAGCCACGGAGCGATTGTGGTTCCTCCCAGGAAGTTTCTTGTTCTGTTGCGGTTCCCCTGCGTAGTAAAGAACAGGAGAATTACTTGCAGAAACATGGAAATAAGAGTAATACTCTAGGGAACGTGGACCCTAAAAACTACCTCATACAAATCAGAGGGGCAAATATTTCAAAGTAATATCAGGAAGTTTCACTTTACTGAGAGTGGATGCATGGAATAGCCTTGCAGAGGAGGTGGCAGAGGTTAATACAGTGAAGGAGGTTTAGTGTTGGATGGACATAAGGCTATCCTAGGTATAAGATAAGGCCAGAGACTAATGAAAGCATTCAGTAATTGGGCAGACTAGACGGGGTGAATGGTTCTTATCTGCCGTCACATTTCATGAAAACGCTGAGATCCCGGAAATGCCCCTCTATCTGCCCCCTGCAGTGTATTTATTCCAGCAGAAGAAACCCTCCCTCCGATACGGTATTAAATTAATTAATTAATTCCCCTGACAGGCCGCAGGTATTCGTGATCGGGGAGACTATCTGTTTGCTCCCAGGCACTGCGCAGACCACCGCCACTGCTCTGATGGTGCCTCTGGGTGCCATTAGTCATTTTTCAGGGGCATCCACAATACTTTATTGTAAGTCCGTATCTAACCCCTTCCCCTGCCTCGATTCTTGCTCCAGTCATTAAATAAGCGTTTAACTTGCATGCCCTCACCTGTAACTCCCAAAATGTAAAATCACAGACGCTCACAGATGAGTGAATCTTGAAGTTGTTTTGGCAGTGTTAGTGTGTTACTGTAGTCGAGTCTGGTCAGCCGGGGTAAACCTTCAACTCTACTTCTAAGTGGACTAACCCAATTCTATATTTCAGCCGTGTGAGAAACACAGATTATGTGCTCTTTCTCGCATTCGTGTAAACTAAAGGTTTGTGTCTCATCTGCAGTAGGGGGTCATGTTATATAAAGGATTCAGCTTGGGGTATCACTCACCGAATAACTTACTGTTGGCTGTGCACCGGCTCCCCCGAATTTTCTGGTGTCGGGACAGGTGGTCTTTTCGACTGAAGCGCTTCCCGCAGGTCAGACACGGGAAGGGTTTCTCCCCAGAGTGGGTCTTCTCGTGTCTCGCTAAATGTTTCTTCTTGTGGAATCCTTTGCCACAACGCTGGCAGATATGGGGCCGGTCCCCACCGTGCACTTTCAAGTGCATCTCAAGCTGAATACAGCGACTAAATTGTCTCCCGCACTTCAGGCAGGCGTATAGTTTCCCTTCCTGCCAGGCATTTGGTTCCTCCACACGTCGCACCTCCTCCGACGGCTGCGCACGGTAAGTAAAACGCTCTAAAAAGCCCCGCTCGGCAGAATATTCCAGACCATTATTACTACTTGGCTCCTGCCGTGTAACATCGTCTAAAGTCTTTGGGGAGGATCCGTCTGGTGTGCTGGCAACACATGGTTGTCTGGCTTCTTGAGCAGCAAATTCGGGGTCCTCGGGTTCTATCTTGATCCAGTTAGGAAGCTTAGAACTCGTCTGGACATCTGGAAATGTAGGCTGCTCGGGTTCTGTCCTGATCCAGTTAAGAAGCTTATCATTTACTGTATTATTGGAATATGGGACTTCAGGGTCCTCAGGTTCTACCTCAATCCCCTTAGGGAGTCTAGCACTCGTTAATGTATTATCTACAAATTTAGGGTCTTCAGGTTCTATCTTGATCCAGTTGGGAAGCTTATCGCTTATTAAGTTATTGGAATATGGGAATTCAGGGTTCTCAGGTTCTACCTGAATCCCGTTAGGAGGACTAGCACTCGTTACTGTATTCTCCGGATCTGAAAATTTTGTATGTCCGGGTTCTGCCTTCATCAAATTAGGAAGTTTACCACCTGTCATAATCGTGGCATACGGGCTTTCAGGGTGTTGGGGTTCTGCAGCGATTACATTACGAAGGCTGGAACCTGCCACTGTATTATGAGCGTCAGAAAATCCAGGGTCCTCAGGTTCTACCTCCGCCCCGTTAGGCAGTCTAGTACTTGTTAATGTACTATCTGCATCTGCAAATGTAGGTTCTTCAGGTTCTGCGTTAATCATGTTGGGGAGTCTAGCACTTGTTAATGTATGATCTACATCTGAAAACGTAAGGTTCTCAGGTTCTGCGTTGGTCCAGTTAGGAAGTTTAGAATGTGCCATATTATCGACAAATGGCAATTCAGGGTGTCCAGGTTCCACCTTGATCCAGTTAGGAAGTTTGGCACTTGCCGTACTATTGGCATTTAGGAATTCAGGGTTCTCAGGTTCTAGCGGAATCCCGTTAGAGAGTCTAGAACTGGCGTTCATATTATCAACACCTGTAAATGTAGGGTGCTGAGGTTCTGTCTTGATCCAGGTAGGAACTTTATCGCTCGCCATGTTATTGGGTTCCTCAGGCTCTGCCTCGGTCTCATTAGGAGGTGTAACACTAGCAACGGAAAGTGTAGGGTCTTCCCGTTCCACCTCAATCTCGTTAGGAGGTCTACCACCTGCCAACGTATTATCTGCGTCTGCCACGTGCCCAGGTTCTGCTTTGACCCAGTTTGGAAGTTTATCACTTTCCATGTTATCGGCATATTGAAATTGAGGATCCTTGGGTTCTTCCTCGACCCCGTTAGGAAGTCTAGAACTCATCTTCATATTATCAGGATCTACAAATCCAGGGTCCTCAGGTTCTGCCTTGATTCCTTCAGCTCTTATCCTGAAATTTTTGGCATCTGCAGGTAAAATGGGGAGTTATTTAACAGAACAAACCTTGACACCCCAACCAATGCAGGCATAACTTTCCAACCAGCACCAGCACCATCATCATCATCACCATGATTCTCAGTCTTTACCCAAAGGCTCACAGAAAATGATGAGGCTCATATCTGGGGGGCTGCCTAATACCTTCCAGTCGTCGACAAGTCTTAATCCCGCAAGCGCACAAAAAATACTCAATAGTGGTAGCTGCTCTTTGTTGTATGTCTGATGCACATCATCCCCGGAGAGACAAACGCATGGATGTCCTACAAACACCGGTACTCAGCTTAGCCCAAGCTAAGGAAAAAATGAAGCTCTTGGAGGAACGCCATCAGACCCCCAGAGTCTTCGAGTCTTAGACATGGTCAACCAACTAAGCAATTAACGTTGTCCGTCACTTAGCAGGCATCACCGGTTGTGTTTGCTGCCCCCGGGACTGCAGTTTGCCGCCACCACCACAGCCCCAACTAAAACAACAACATTGGGGACAATGGGCAGATCTCTGCCTTGGTGGCTAGAAGTGCGGAACCCACCAGATAGAACCTCATCTTCCATTCGCAAAATGACAGCCAGCCTCTATCAGCAACGGGGGGAACCCCAGTCACACGAGATATAAACTCATCCGTCATACAGATATAGAGCAGGGCTGAACAAACCGCCGTACACAAGGCTCTTTCACACGTAACGCGCACCTCACATTACATGCCAGCTCACTCAGACCTCAGACAGACCTCCTGCATTTGCACTCTCACACTCACTCTATGTCTCCCTCCCTTTTTGCCGAGCACTTCCGCATCCCTGTCTCCTTTCCTGCAGCTCTGCTTCTTCTCTTGCCTCTTGTTGTTCATCGGTCTTCTTTCTTCATCCACCTCTCCCCTGTATTAGCTCTGTTGACTAGGTCTTCCGGAAAGCTTCCCCAAAAGGGTGGAGCCTCTGCATAACCTTCTTCTCCAATCGGAGAATCCAGAATATTGTAGACGGAGTCACGGGGAATGAGAAGCGTTGCTGCACCTCTTTCCTCTGCGAATCCATGTGCATTATTCTAGCTTCTCTGAGTACTTCCGCTAAAAGGGCGGAGCCAAGGTGTGCACCACATGGACAGCCACACCCCCATTCCCCCAATCCGGGGAGAAGGTGTGCAAGGAGCCCCCCCTTTTGAGGAAGTGCTCAGGTAGGCCTGGTCAACGGAGCTGATACCGGGGAGAAGCGAAGAAAGAAGACAGAGGCACAGAAGCGGACGGCGGAGAAAATAGGGGAGTAAGGGTGTGAGTGAGAATGCAAGAGTGTGAGAGCGCAAGAGTGGGCGAGTGTGTGTGAGGGCAAGAGTGAGAGAAAGTGAAAAAGCAATGAGACCGCTACGATCAGTATACATATTGTCCACATATTGGGTGTAAAATGTGTAATTTCAATTAAATCCTAACTCACGTTTAGTAACCACCCTACATGATCATATTAACCCTTTGCGTGTTCACAAACATGCTTGAAAGGTTACCTGCTTCTGGCTCCTTGGTGGCACCCCCGCTCTGCTTATCCTCGGTGTCCCTGTTCGTGAATGGAGCCTTCTTTGGACTTTTTTTGCCCCGGCTCTTGCACTCCATGCCGTCGGCCCCGCGGTGTCGGTTCAGATGTTCCTTGCGGCCGAAACGTCTTTGGCACCGCGGGCAGGGGTAGGGTTTCTCTCCCGTGTGGATCATGCTATGTCTCGACACACTCTCCCTCCGGCTGAAGAGCCTGCCGCACTCCTCACACTCGAAACCTCTTTGCAGGTGCCGGCTCCTCAGGGGCCCCGTCACTTTAGGTGCCCGGCTGAAGATTTTCTCACACCCCGAGCAGACCGAAGGCTTCGCTTTCCCCGTCTGACCTTTTGGACCAGACTTCTGGCTGACGGGTTTCCCGCACTTAGGACACGTACATGCCTTCTCCCTGGCGTGTGTCCTCGCGTGGCGCTCAAGCTGGGCGCTTCCGGTGAAGCCTTTCCCGCACTCGCTGCAGGTAAACAGCTTCTCCTCCACGCGGCTCCTCACGTGCCGTAAATAACTGGACTTGTCTCTGCACCTCCCCCCAACCCCGGGGTTACTGGGGGGGTTCTTGCAAGTTTTTTGGGGGGAGGAATCATTTTCACCCCAACAGACTGGAGACGATTTTTTCCCAACCGCTGTTCTGGGGGCATTTTTTTTCGTTGGAGGGCTGGCTGGAGAGGCGCGCAGGGTCAGTGGTTGGAGGCACTCGGTTCTATGAGATCTGGCCACGTTGTGACGCGAGGTTCCCATCTCCATTCTATTGCTGAAAAACATTAAGTTTGCATGCTGAATATAAACACAGCGCGTTTCGTGGACTCAGGGGGCGGGAGTAAATAGTGGGCTTAATGGCCAAAAAAACAGACAGTACCCAGGGGTTTCATTCAGGGTTAGGTACCCCAGCCGGGGGTCCCAAAATGTGCTGCCCCCACCCCCGCTGACTGCAACACAAACCAAGTTATTTGTTTTGCGTGTTCCATGCGTGTTCGACTCTACACACAGCATGGCCGGTTATGCCCATATCCCAGGCCCCCCCGCCATACCTACGCCAGCGCTCTTTCCGCTATTGCTCCCTCCCCCGACGACGTGTTCATTGGTTGTCCAGCAGTTACACTCAAACTGTAACCCTGTTCCACCTCGTTCTTATTGGTTATTGTAGTGCAATCTGATTGGTTGCCACACTCCCGGAACTCGGAGCCTTTTACCCAAGAGACACAGCAGGGCAATTCAAGTTATTTTCTCTGTTACCCCCGATAGCCAGTTCTACTTCCTGAGAGGCCCCCCCCCCGCAGCCGGCTTAGAATGATAGGAAGGTGGCGACGCGCAGGGATCCTCTGGTCTGCCTGCTTCCCGCTGCACCCCTTTATTGGTGATTGTGAGAGGTAACTGACCACGGGTTTGCGAAGGGGCCCCTGCGAGGGGCGTGAGTGCGGGGGCGTGAGTGTGGGGGCGTGAGTGTGGGGGCGTGAGTGTGGGGGCGTGAGTTCGCACCAATACTCACCCCAATACTCACCCTTCACGCCCAGAAACAAACATTTATCCGGCACTTTCCCAGCACGGAAATAATGATTCACGAGACAGGCGGACAGAGACACCGATACACGGCGGAGCCCCTAAAACATAAAGCAGATCCCAATAAATCCCACCCAATATTTCACCCGGAAACTTTATCTGCTGGGATCTACCCCCCCCTACAGGAGCTTCTAATACCCCCTCTTATTCCCGCAGAAGGTTCTAAT
>VKOC01027155.1:0-10028 GCA_009364415.1 Spea multiplicata
CCTAAGGTAAGGCCAAATCCTACACCTTTTGTATATTTAAGTAATGTGCACACATGCCGTGGTTGGGTATTAAGCCAATGTGAAAATCCCAAACAATAAACAGCAGTGGCAGGTGTTCGATATACCCAAAACAAATCTTTTTGATGGGAGATTTCCTTCTTCTACTCAATATACTTTTGTTAAAGAAACTCATAAATTAGCACTAAGAGTGACATCTTAGGTCCTTTTGCTAAAATGTTTCAGTTTACTTGAATTGACAATACAGGATAACAGTATAACCAGAAGGTTCTCACTTTACATAAAATATTACTCAAAATAATATGGTGGTAAATGTGGAAATAGGATTAATAGCACTCCAGAAATCAGCTTATTATTGCCAATTGGGTAATATGGTCATATTAATTAAATGTATTGGCATATCTCCAGTATTGAAATGTAAATACACTTAAGCTTTGCTGAAAAACTGAATTTCCAACTCATAGCAGTGCCGTGCAGCCTCAGGCAAAGATGTAATAATCACATAAATCACATTAAGAGTAAAAAGCAGCAGGAAATTACTTCATTGAAAAGCTATTACTACTTGCATACATAACTGCTTTTTGAATTGGCATGCGATCTCTTGGTTAATTAGGGAAAACAGAATCTGCTGAACGAAAACTCAATCAAAGATCTTATTTGTAACATGTGACATCTAGAACGGATAAAGTTACAATGAATTTGATAAGAAGACACAGATCTATGTGCTTGAAGGTCAAGGCGACTGACCGAACATCCTTAATCCACTTACACAGTAAGCGTAAGTTTCTCTTAAATACCATAAGAATATATTATTTTTTACGGTCCCAGATCAACAGCGATTCATAGATTTATTAACTGTCAATACAAAAGAAGAGTACCGCTGTGCGTGTCTGGTCCCTATGAAATACTATTACAGATAAGTTGTCCAGCATGTTAACCTTAGCCAGTTTCTGTAGCGACAACCCATCAATGCCTGCTCAGGTCATATGTCATTTAAGTTTGCCCGGCAACAGTTATAAATTAGGCAAAACCGTTGATGCCCAATTTGAGGCAGGGCCAGGGCATGGTGAGAAGCTGTGCCAGGAGCATTAATACTCACCACCTTACCCATTCAGCCACCACGCAAGTAGACAAGTACCACTTGAAGTAGAACACAAAGACAGGACATCATAATGCAATTCTTTATTCAAATACTTCACAAGGTGACAGCATGTTAACTGTGATTGAGGTATTTGGTGCAAAAGTGCAGACCAGCTACATATGCAGTCAGGGTAAGTACTGCAATCTCCCTAACAGGACCATGATCACCACTGCCTACAAAAGCCAGTGTATATGTCTGTGCAAACTACAAAATAGGACATATAGAACAAATAGGCTCTTATCAAAACTCATCACTGGGAAAAGGAAAAAAACTGTTCTGGAGCAGTTGCTGTAAACAGGTGATGGCATGCTTCTGTGAATAGTTCTACTTTTGCAGCAGAATTTCCGTTCGTGTGTGTACAAATAGCATGCACAGGTGCAGTCAGTCACACAGGAAAGTTAGTCATTATAATCTAACCCCATCAGGACTCATAATAACGAAAACAGGTCAGTAAACTGTAGATAACTATGATGATTATTGCCAGCTTGCATGCAATAGCACATGACATATTCCAGGAGCAGATCAATAAACACCTTTGTTATGGTGCAGAAGTATTTAAATGTAAGCTTACCTCCAGATTACAGCTGTATTCAGTTCCATCCAATAAGGTCACCTTGCATGGCACCGTCTTCAACTTCTTAGGGGATTTGAGAGCAATCTCTTTCTTTGGTTCTGCAGGCTTGGGAACATTTCCTTCCTTTTCAACATCACCTTCATTTTCTACTTTGTCTTCAACTACATTTTGTGTCTCGCCCTCTTTGTTTTCTTCTTTAGCAGGCTAGAGAGCAAATAAATCATACTCTGCTTAAAATTGTGTGTATTATATTACATACAGTACTGTGCAAAATGTTAAAGGCAGATGAGAGAAAGTGCTGTAATGTAAGAATGCTTTCTAAAATAGACATTTTTATGGTTTATAAGTAAATGAACACGAGAAAAATCTAAATCAAATTAATATTTGGTGTGGTCTATGCCTTCAAAACAGCAGCAATTCTAAGTATACTTGCACAAAGTGAGGGATTTTGTGTATAATTAGGTATATCTTTAACCCCTTCCGGACCGGCGTTGGCAAACTGCTTCTTCCCTTGAAGACCGCAGTTTTTTTGTAAATATTTAAATTCCGTGCTCGTGATTCGCTGCAAAGCGATCACGTGCACGGAATTGGGGGGGGGGAGTGGCTGCTACGGATCGCTGGGGACACCCGCTTTGAACGCTGGGATTGCGTATCATCGATGACGTACCTAGTACGTCCCGGTTTGCCGGTGACCTTTGACCCTGAAGTACCAGGTACGTCCCGGTCTTGAAGGGGTTAAACAACACATACAACAGGTGGTGGTGACCATCAATTTAGTATGTAGGTTGAAACACAATCATTAACAGAAACAGCTGTGTATAAGGAATAAAACTGGGTGAGGAATAGCTGAACTCACTAAAAAAAGGTGAGGTTGCTGAACACAGTTTAATGTCAAAGTCATACACCATGGCAAGACTAAGCACAGCAACAAGACAGAAGGTAGTTATACTGCAGCAGCAAAGCTGGTTACCTGTTACCTCATCTGTTTGTCGTTTGACAACAATTCTAGTCTAATACAATTGCCTGGTCAATAAAAACAGGAGGGTGTGTGTATTTTAAGATGTTAGAAAGAAAATATATATATAAGGGTACTGAACAACTGCAAAATTAATATATAGAGATCACAAACTTGCACACAAGAATGAAACATACTTCATTCTCTATAGAAGGTGTACTTGTGTATATTTGAGACAGACACAATTACACAAATGAAGTGAACTTCAAAATAAGTCATTTTAAGATGACATGCTTCAAAAGAAGCACTAATGTCAAAAATAACCATCTACAAAAGCCTTAATGTACGGTGTGTCTCTTTACAATATAACAATACAATGGCAGCTGCAGAGTTATCCCAGTGGTAACAATTTAGTGGTAAAATATTTGTTTTACTACCACCTTTGCCAAACTTGTGTATCTGCCAAACTTACTTCAAGCCCACCACAACCAAACTCAGGTAAGATACTTGCCAGGGGTCCTTACAAAAAGTTAGAAACCTTTCTCAACATTGAAAAACTAAAATGAAGTCAGGTAGAGGGAGTTTCCCAGAACTGAATTAAGCATGCACTGACCTTTGTGATTCGCCCAGCAAATCAACTCACACCATGCTCGCCACTTTATAACCCAGGTTATATCTTTGTAAAAGCAGCCATTAAACCAGTCACTTGTTATCTGTCATATAAGGATAGTATAAATTAATATTACCTGTGTCTCTGCACTGCTAACAGATCGCTTCTCTTCCTTCTCTTCCAACTTTGTCTCAACAGGCTGATCTTCACCTGACTTAACACCTTCACTGTCATCTTCTTTAGCTGCCTCCACCGTTTCTTCTGCTTTGCTCTTACCATCATCCTCTTTAGGCTCAGAAAAGCTTTGTGACTTTTGTTTCTTAAGCCATGGTGGTAAAAAACGAGAGATCCCTTTGCCTTCAGATGCTTCTCTCTCTTTCTTCTGTTTTCCAGGGCTTCTCTCTCCTACACTGGATGGGGACGAGGGTGACTTTGTTACAGTTTCTTCAGGGTTTTTGTTTTCTGGGCTTTCGGTTTCTTCTGCTGTGATTTCTTCTCCCTGTTGATCCTGCTCAATAGAGGTCCCTACTTGCTCATTTTGGACTTTAGGCTGTTCATTCTCATTTACTTCTACCTCCAGGGGAGCTTCAGTCGTCATGGTCGCAGATGATGCTAGAAATACAAGAAGATACAATGTTAATCTTAGATATATAACATCATCCTGTACATTTTACCTTATGCATCTTAGCCATTTCATGACTGAAAAAACACAACAGAGGTCTATAATTGTGTAATTGTGTGTGTGTGTGAGCATGAGTAAGTGTATGTAATTTGTGTGTTTACGCACCAGGGCCTGTGGTTTCTAGTTACTCCCCAGGATAACTACATGCATTAGGTATGCTGTACATAGTAATTTTAATATTGTCTTTGTAGTGTAGTGGGATTGACCATCAGCTTTGGAGTTGATGGCAGCCTTTATTTGCCTGCCCAGTAGAAGAGTTGTGTGTTTAGGTGTACAGACAAGACTTCCATTAAAATACACCTAAATCTGATTGGCCCATGGACCCGACCGCTAGCATGCAGGGAAAAGAAGCTTGATGCCTGCAGAGTCTCACATGAACCCCTCCTTATTTGTTATATTATGTACTTCCACCTACATAGGCTGGTATGCAAGGTCTATGTGTATGCATGCATGTATGTATGCATGTATGTATGTATGTATAAGTTGAGTACATTTTCTAAGGGTATGAGGGTTTTACACAAAAAAGGTTATTTTTGTTACTTTTTAGATTTGGTTTTGCATATACAGCTGAATAATTATAAACTTTTTTTTAATATTATAACGTGATCGAGGGCTCCAATTTCCGTAATCTATGAATAGCTTAACAAAAAACTACATCTGTATTATTGTAATAGAAAAATTAGTGTTATCATTAAGGCTTTAGTATTCTAAAGCCTTTCTCTATTGTGAAAATCTAAGCAAACACAACATCCTATCCAGGGTCACGTGACTACTGCCCAATTACAATCTTGGCAGGCTTCCTGAGTGATTAGAGCAGTCCTCATTAGTAACGGCACCCCAGGAGAGCATACCATGCATCATTGGGCATCTAGACACAGCCCTATTCAGCAATTAAAGAAAGTCATTGTCACACTTCATATGCTGGCCTTTCAGGCTGGTTAGGTTATTAGTTCAATAATTTTAATTTTTAATACTAGCTTAATCTAAAGAGAAATGACCCGACATGAACTTTTTCAATTTAAACTAAACACTGATTATTAATCACATTTCTATATATATATATATATTGTATATTCTTGTAGTTCAATACAGCAATTAACATTCCATTGATATTTACTAAAGGGTCAGTCGGCTACCAATTTCAAGCTTATATAACATATTTGACTTAAAATGCCCAATAAGACAAAGGTTTATACACTAAAGGGGTCACGCCGAGTCCTCCACCCGCCTCCGTGTGGCACCAAATGCGGTGGTGGGAGCGCAGGGCCTCTGTCTCACAGCACCATCACACCGCTGGCGCTCGATGCTAAGTGCCGGAATATGACAACATATGTCGGCACTCAGCATCAAACGCCATGCCATCGCCGTATCAAAGCAGTCAGACAGATAGATAACAAGAATGGACAAATCCACTTTGTGTAATCTGGGCACTGGGCCTTTGGAGCATGCAACCTGTGATCTATATACGTGCATTTTTCACTTGATTGCACTTTTTTATTCTAACATTAAAAAAATATTGTTGATCTGTGATGAATGTTCATGTTCTTATTAATTGTGCACTCTGATGGGCCAATCATTTATAGTTTCTACTGCATTTATTTTTTAAGCATGGTATAAAACATCTCCTATAAGGACTGATCTGGCCCTGCATAAAACATACTTTAACCAGTGGGGTGACTTTCACGAAGGATCAGGAGAAGCTCAAATAGGTAAGATTCTAAGAATATATTGTGACGTTAGAGATATTAAAGTCCAACTCTCCTACCAGCACGTCTTCCATCACGCTTAAGAATATACCCTGTGTAATCTATCTTTGGAAGCTGCTTATCTGCTCCCCATAATAAGTATCTGATCCCCATAATAAGATTATGTTAAAATCACCTTCCTAGTTCTTCCCTACCAGTAAAACTGATGAGGGTCCCTTGTGTACAACTGCTAAGGGTACATTCATAGTAGGGGTGCTAATCCGGTGCGTACAGAGGCGATTTAGCAGTCATTGTGAAGCCAAGTTAATGGAGACTTGTTTTTTTTTTTTTTTTTAATGGATATGGACATACAGATAACTTTTGCTCGTAGACCAGAGTCTGGCATGGCTACATAGTAATACTTAGTGAAGCATGAAAGGTAATATTCCCCCCCCATGATGACATTCTGAAAGGTTCACAGCAGGAACCATCCGAGATTAAAACACTTGCTTCAAAGCTTGAAATTTTAATGGGAATGTCAAGCCATTTACAGATATAACTAGTTACAGATGTACCCAGTTAAAAAATTGTTTGGTCAGTTTAAATTCTACCTTATAAGACTACTTCGTGCAATTATACATTAGAGTCTAGAAAAAAGACCTGTACTTGCTTGTGTAATAAAGCATTTTAGTGACAATCAACACACAGCGGCGTAGCATATTTTAAAACTAAGCCACAATTATTCAAGGAAGTACTGAAGTTGAACAGCTCTAAAACAATAACTAATATTTACCAAACCAAGAAATGGCTTGCTGTTAATTAACATGAAGGTAGACAACTGGTTATACTGTGAACTTCGGTTGAGTTTGCCTTCCAGGTTGAGCCCTGCTATTTTAATCCCGTTCCCGCAGATTTTTTGTCCAATCCTGCCCGCTCCCGCAATGCGTGTGTTCCACTCCCGCCCACTCCCGAAACACGAGTGTCTGTGAGGGGGCAGTGCGAAGGCAGCCTTGCGGGACTGCACGGGATTACCGGGACCCCCCAAAAACCTGGACATTAATTTAGAAAAAAAGAAAAAGCCTGAATATAAGACTACCCTATAGGAAAAACATTTTACTGGTAAATATTAATTCACATGTAATCTATTTTTTCATATTTAATAAAGACTACTGTATTTGCTTCATTATAAGACGAATGTTCTGAAAAATACCCCTCATCTTATAACCGGGGTCGTCTTATAATCATACCTCAAATAGGTCTGACTATGAGACTAAGATCCAGATTCCCCCGCAGCGCTGCAGGGGACCTGGATCCACCTTTCTCAAAGGAACACAACAAAACACCCTTAAAGGCATCCAGCCTAAATCTGTTTCAAGCCTAATACATATGGATTGCAGATTTTGAATATTTCTGTTGTCAAATATAATGTAGAATATTAGAATGTAGAACTTGCACATACACTAATTATTTTGCCTCAACAGCCACAGTTGTTTATGTTGAGCTAGACCACTATAAATTAAGATGCATTCATCTCTTGAAGTGAATGCTACAATTGTCCACACCTACAATAACATGTACACAATAAATTCAGAATTGCTTATGCTACTATTACTATTTCTATCCTTTATGTTATGAAACTATAACTCCACTATGATGTTGTAGCACCACAAACCTGTTGAATAAAATAGTATAGCCAGAAGCATACTATAGACAATCAATAGATATATGGAATATTTGATATAATACTTCAGACCAAGTTAATGGGAAATTAAAAGTAATTAAACGGAGTAGCAAGATCCACCGAATGGTATGGGGAGAAAATAATCATATGTGTGTGTATATATATATATATATATATATATATATATATATATACACACACACACACACACTTGCATTTAGAGTGAATTGCTGTACATGATTACGATTGTATCAATATTCAGGTGTACAGCAGGATCACATGACCCTGTGCTACTAACAAGGTAGATGGGACCAACTGCAAGAGGGAGTGTTCTATGACCCAGGAGTCTGGTAAATATGTGTTCGACGAACTAAGTGTTTGTGGTTCAATGTGATGTGTATTTTAGAGTGCTTTTTATTTGGTCAATAATAAGGTGTGCATTAGTGTGGCTGGGTGTGGTCAGTCTGGATTTGCCTCAGTGGAGCTTTATGCACAACCGCAGTTCACACTCATCAAAAGATCCCTCTTTGGGGAAAAGAATCCCCATTTGTAAAACCATGGAGGTACGTAAAGGAAAGTGAATCTCCAGCCCCAGTGGAAAACATTTTTAGAAGTTAAGGCAATAAACATAAAAACAAAATGATGTATTAAATGCATGAGCCAGTTCTCAAGCTGTGGACAACTAGAGGCTGTACAAGGTGGATCACAAAATTGGTTATTGCATAATAGTAGAACGGGTAAGCAAAGGGACACATAAGGGACATGGTCCTTGAGGTTCTATACCTATCTAAAGGGATCTCCCTGTACAAAATGTGAAAAAAAGAACTTCCTGCACACATTAAGCCAAAGCCTGAAATGGCTAACATGACTGTTGACTGGTACTGATGATACACAGAGATGAAACGTCAATCAACATCAATGGCAGAAGAAATATTTATTTAATGGCTACTGTGCACTGTCTGTAGTACTTTTTCCCATTGTCAAAATAATAACACTTCCAAAGTTAATTGAGCAAAGTTTTTTTTTCCGGCTACAGTCTGGATCTGTTCTTGTTATTCTTACAATGTAAGCTATAAAAAAAAACACATGCCAAAGTCAATCAGTTTCTCTAACTAGAACAATTCTATCAATTTTATACAATAAATGTTGAAGGCCTTTGTATACAAAAAAAGAAAAAACGCAAATGAAAAAAAAAATATAGATTATATATATATATATATATAAACAGAATATAAAACCACCAAATAAAAAAAACAAAACTTTAAAAGATACAGTGAAATAATGTAAGCAAACCAAGCATTTCCATGGAACAGTACATAGGTATACAAATAGGTTCTGTGAAAAGCCATCTTCAACTACAGCACGGAGATAAGTAGTTATCTCAAGATGCAACATTGTACATTCTCAATTGCAGAGGTCACACAAGCTTTGAAGATCCTGCTAGTCTTGTATAATTTTTCTTCTCACGGTCTTCATGTTTGTCTTTAGAGGGCAAGGCCTGAGAGATTCACACTAGGGGGCTTACATGAAGACCCAGGAGGCTTTGGATAAGTAAAGGGCCTCAAACAATTGACCAATGTGGAGAAGGGGCTTTGATGGCCACTGAAGTGCAATTCTTTTAGAAGATGCTACCAAAACAGAACATGTGAAGTATTTCACAATGTCTCAGACAGGATGTGAAATCACCGGATAAAACCAGAGACACCAAGTGACGGTAGGAGAGTAAAGACCAACACAGAGCTCACAACGAAGGAAACTTAAACATTACAAAAATTTGGTGAACCAATACAGAATATAATTATTAAAAGGAGGGAATTACCCAAGTTTTGTCTCAAAGGCACTATACCTGAGAATGTGAACAAAAAGGAGAGAAAAGAGAAAAGTAGACCACACAAATAAAGGGTGAAAAAGTATAGATTAGGAAAAAAGTAATCAATGCTTGAGTATGCGGATTGGCTAAAAACACTGCATTGCATATTTGTAAATTTTTTAAAATTTTGTTAGCTTGAATCCCACAAATTCTATTTGACAGAAGCTCTGTGGACATTAATTCCTTTCCATGGCCTCTATCCTGTCAGAGAATAGCTTCTCATCTATATTAAATTATTAATAAATGTGGACCACATGAAAAGATGGAGGTACTTATGAAAAGATACAAAACATGTTCAAAATATGTTTAGCGGTTTGATTTAACTGCCACCTCACGAAATCTACTTTAGTAGCTTAAAATAAGAAAAGGAAATGTATAAGTTTAAAAAAAAAAACCAAAAAACACAACTTCTTTGTGAGAATGGACTGGAGCACTATTACATGAACATTTGTGTGGAAAAATTAAAAAATACAAAGACTACTATATAGAAGGATCACCTATGATTCAATAACTGAATTATTTTGTCAGTGAAAAGAAAAAAAAACCTAAACAAATAAATATTTCTCTGGCAGAATCACAGTAAAATAATGCAAACTCACAAAACTTCCATTCTCCCAAAACTAGGAACCATTTTAAAACTAAACCGGCAACATTTCTATAGCATAGACATAATGCATAAAAATATGCAAAGCCATTAAAAAGGTCAATTCTCTTAGTAACCTATATTTGACTTTACAAAGTACATAAAAACCACTAAGTATATCTGATAAATAACAAAACACAAAAACAAAGGGACGCATAAAAAAAAAAAA
>VKOC01027159.1:0-27543 GCA_009364415.1 Spea multiplicata
GCTGGGCTCCATTGACTTGCATGGTTGAATGCAGTACCTGTATTCAATCCGAAAGTGGAGCCAGAGTACTCAAGAGGGTCTTGAGACTCTTTAGCGAACTTTTCCAACTTTATTTTTTTATTAAGGATGCGCTGTCATCTTGTGAGCTTGGTGTTGCTGAATGCCTTGACATCGAGGCATTACAGCAACACCGTTTAAGCAAAGAAATTGATCATAGATCACTTTCTAAGCTTGCTTAATGAAATGGCGTGCCAGGCACGTCATTGGTCGTCACCTGACCATTTTTGCGTGACGCGGCTGTCCCGTCAATGGACGTTAAGGGGTTAAAAATGCTCATGCTTGGATGTTTTAGTGTTTTGTTCCACTTGACATAACTACATAATTAATAAAGTTAAAACAGGACACAAGCCCTTCAAGTTGACCCCTCTCAAGATATCCCTAAATGCATTAAAACCAAATGAAGGCAACAAAAACCCAACCAATTTTAAGTACATTCCAATCTTGCTTAAAGAGCAGGAAAAAATCCATTATGACTCAATGGACAATCTAACTACCCATGAATCAACCACTTTTCCATTGTATTCAATCAAGTTTATTCTTAAAGTTGTTTATTTTCTGGACAAGGAACATTGTCCGAATTCCAGTCTTGTAACCTGTTTATCTCAACCAATCATTGCGCCTTCATTTAAGTATTGATTTCATTAAGAGAGTTTTCCAATGCACACAAAGTCCTCGTTAACGTGGAGGAGAGCACACAAGTCTCTCACTGATGTTCAAATGCAACCCTTGCCAGAATGCGCCCGAAAGGAACTAAGATCGTCATATTAACTACCAGCCTGTAAATAAAAGGACCTTAGGATGTCTACCTGGCATGACTGTGCTCAAAATAAACCCTTCTTCTTGGAGCTTGTCCAAGCTTTTGGAAGAAATCCATAGCAGAATATTACATTAATGCCGGTTTGCAATCATCTTAGATGGATAGTTAACGTATTTTATGTAAGTTCCACGTATACTAAGACTGACCTTTCGACTATGCATTATGATACATGGGAAGGCTCTGGGTTTGTCCCATGGTCTCAGGGTGAAACTATCAAAATAGCATAACAATTCCAATAAAAGGTATATTCTGTAGAGGGATCTGAAAACTTAAACATTAATAATTAATGCATAAACAGTAAATATATTTAGCAAGAAAAAACATGATACGGTAATAAAGAGTTTCAAAAAAGTGAAAGGCTTGCACAGTAGCTATCGATGCTTCATATTAAAAAATATATTTTGATCATGTAGATATTTTCTTTTAACTTTTTTAGTGCTGGCCAGAAAACCACAGAAGCGGTGATTTTGCTAGCAGGCTTCCTAATGATTTGCACAGTGGTTTCATTCAATGACTATAATGTGTTCTACAGCGTACATACATACCCCACTATTTAGTCTCGTTAGTATAGTTAAGACGTTCCAGGCATGCATAGAGTTAATGGAGCGTTGAATTCCGGTTAACACTTTAAACTCACGCTGCCCTTGTGAGTTAACACGGAAAATCCGACCCAGCCATACCAGGAACTTAGCAAAATAGGCAGTTCTTTAATTAGTCCCTCAGATTCCAAATTTTTGTTCTAGATATCCCCTGTAGAACGCAAATGCAACGTCTTGTGGAATGTCTGTATTTATTTATAACTCGTTATTGCTATAAAAAAGAAAGATGCTGAATTGTACTTTATACCTTTTTTTTTTTTTTTTCATTTTATATACTTCTGAACAGAAACAAAATAATCTTATAAAGCAAATTCATAAAAACAGAAACACAGAAGCATTGCATTTGTTGGCAGATCAGACCCATTCGGTAGACTCGACCCTTGACCATTCGTTAGTCTGATCTCAGAGCCAAGAGCCATATGCTGATCCCATTCATGTCTAATCCCCCTCACTGTAATAACCTCTACCACTTCTGCTGGAAGGCTGTTCCAATTATCTACCAACCTCTCAGTAATTTAAAAAACACATAGATGTTCAAAAGTTCCCTCTTGAGCTTTTGTAGTGGTCTGGTGGGGCCATCTGAGAGGGTCAAATAATCTAGTAACCCTAAGTAAAAAATCCTTTAACTTTTCCCACTCCTATTATCAGATTTGTATTTAATTCTACTCAGTTTTTCCTCCATTTCGCTTCATTTCATAAATGCCCGTCACTGCAACTTCATCTGATTTGCGTCTCAATTTCTTTAAATTATGCAGGTCCCATCAAATGTCAACCGTCGCCCTTTCTCCTCCGTCTGCAGACACCCACGGAACATGTCAATATGTTATGCGACAGGAAGCCTGCTCTCTCATTAGTATGTCTTCTGGCGGTTCGGACTTTGGCGTCCAACCCACCCCACCAACTTTACGTTCACCAGGGAGCAGGAGATCTGTGTATGTTATTATTCCAGACCTCCCAACATGTAAGATGGCCAAAGAGGGGCACTTCTGCTTTAGAGGAAGTGCTTAGGGCTTTATCAAGCATTTCATATGGCTTTGTGTCCTATGAAAGCTATTTATGTACTCGAATAAGACAATTAATTAAATAGTTTAATTTAGATTAGTTTAATAGTTTAATTTAGAAAACACGTTTGCTGATAATATACACATTGTTGTGACCTTTAATATTGATTTCAGTGCAAAGTTCATTGTCAGCTGCTGAGTGCATCTGACTTCAGTAGAACCTTTTCATGATGGAGGTGGCTGTCAAGTCCTTCAAGGTTCATCTTCACTCCCGAGCCTCCAATTTAGTGTTAGACGCCACTGATAACCAACTTTTAATAGGGGAACTGCAGGAGCCAAAAAGGTAGTGTCTATGGGTGGAAAATGTCTTTGGGTTTACAAGTTAGATTAAATTTATCTTGACCCAAGTCATTGAATAGAAAATTCAACAACTGCACATGAACTTAAATCTAAGACGCACTAAAATGTAATTAAATTCCTAATTTAATTCTCACAATTACCTATTTTCTAGCAGTTTTTTCCAATATATTATGTTATTTTGTGTTAATATTTTTGTATATATATAACAGTTTAGTATTCATGTGTACATATACAGGTAAGGTTATTAATATATTAGTGTTTTTTTCCATTTTAGAAAATAATCAAATATGTTTCAAGTACAATAATAATATCACTTACAATCTATCAATCTATCTGTCTGTCTGTCTGTCTACATATGTATCTTTATCATTATATACCATATGATTATCTGCTCACTCTCTAAAATTCCAAATAGAACAAACTTAACTTTTAATAAACTTTTAGTGATGTGATTTTTCTAAGTCAACACATCTCAAAATAGCCTTAGCACAGAATTTTCTATTTTCTCTTAGCTGTCAGCGAAGAGGTTGAGTGGGTGAATCTAAGAAAGCGCTATTGGAAAGACAGAACATCTTAATATACAGAGGAACCTGCGAAGAGAGAAAAAAAAAAACAAAAAAAGGCATTTCTTATTATTATTTCAGTGGGGCTATTGATAAAAAAAAAAGAAAAAAAAAAAAGCTCAAAGGCTGCTTGTCGGTGACCTCAGTCCTTTTAAAGACCAGAAAGATGCAGACAGAGAACTAAGCTTTCCTTGAGTTAGTGATCTGTTGGTAACTCTCGGTCCCTTAATGACGTAAGAAAATCCCCCAAAGGGAGCCGGTGAGTCAGAGAGAAGGAAGCATTGAGATTGCTTGAACAACTATTAGCACGTCATTGGTAATTCCAGCGACACCTTACACATCCGTGGCATTTGTCTCAATGTACTCTACTGAAGGCTGGAAGTATGTTTTATTTAAGCGTTATCCCCCTGCATTCTGCAGATGGGTCTTAACCCCTTAATGACAAAGCCCGTACGTGTACGGGCTCAAAGTGCATTGTTTTCAATGGGTTTAGGGAGTGCCCATTGTCCTTAAGGGGTTAAAGAATTCTTGACTGATGTCTTTCTTGCGATGCCTACTGACACTTTACGAGCCCGGCAATAGCATGCATATGAAACTGTCTGCAAAGGCAGATTTAGCGAAATAAAAGTAGGTAAAAAAAAAATAAATATGGATATTAACTCTCGAGCTGCTAGTAAATCCTGCAAAAGCATTCCGGAACAGCCCATTATCTGCCTTTGTGACAAGGAACACATTAGCGTTTGGTTCGGAGAACCCTATTTCAGCTCCAAAGCATAATGTGGATTTTTATTAAAATCCACACTTGTAATTAAAAACCTACCGAAACAGCAAATATTGAGCAAAGCTTAGGTTTTCCAACAAACAGCTGTTTTTTAAGCATAACACATTTTTTTTTTCTTTTTCGCATTGATTGGATTTCGGTTTATTTAATTTTGGTGCATTGCAGTGTATAGTGCAACGGTGAGATGTTTTCTGAGTCACAATGAATATTAATGCTCTCTCCGACTCTGACAATAAATATGCTGTTTTTTTTTCTTCTGTAAGAAGATGAAGAAGATTAAAAGACAGATTCCCTGATGGCAAGAAATGGGTTAAGGATCAATAATTTGACATTTTCTTCCGTTGCGTCAGACCGAAAACCAGTGAAGTGGTTTGCCTTGTGTTTTAATTAGTAAAATTGTATGACACTGAATACCTGGATATCATTTTGGGGAGGGTTGGAGTACTAATGATCACATCAATTAAATTTGAAATGTAGCTGCGAAAAACATGGCACAAGATTGGAAGATTTATGCAAAAATAAATGGTTTAAGACTCCAAGAAGATTTGGCAAGGAACAAGGTAAACAAAGAAATGCATAGGAGGCGATGTTAATAGTTTGGCCTTATACCACAAGAACATTCCAACACAAGCCAGCTTGCCTGGCCAGAATCCATATTAACCCCTTAATGACAAAGCCCGTACATGGATGGGCTCAAAATGCATTGCTTTCAATGGGTTTAGGGACCGCCCATTGTCCTTAAGGGGTTAAATGATAATTCAAATACATGCTATTTAGTCGAACTTATTCATGTGATTCCGTAACGCATACCCTAATTGTAACTCCGTCTTAGAGACAAGGGATGGATTCACTGTCAGAGTTAAGGCTTCTCAATTAAAAAAAAAAAACAACAGATAAAAAGGTCATATATTTTATCTCAGTTAATGAATCTGAGCCCATATATCCCTGGGTCTCGGGGCATTCTATGGGATGACTGCTGTAGCGGAGTACAATACCCATCACACGGATCCAGAATCAGAACAATGATCAAAATGTAGGGTCCCGTTATTTTTGAAAAAGTTACTAGAAAACTTTTAAACAATAATATTTCAATTTTGTTTTAAGGAGATCAGCACGTATAATAAAAAAAGTAATGTCCGTGGGTTTGCCTTGAACAAGTTGTACGTTATAACAAATAAGCAATTTAAAAATGCATATTTATACAAAATAATGATTAGAGGATCAGGGGAAAGGACGTCACTGGACGCGCCCAGTTGCACATTGTCTAATGCTGCATATATATGTGTGTACTGTGTGTGTATTTATAATATATATATATATATATATATATATATACATACTTGCAAATGTGTGTGTGTATAAAATGATCTCAGATTTTCGATTAGCTACATTACTAACATCATTATTAAAGACAAATTAATCTTTGCGCCAAGGAAACATATTGAAAGTGTATTTTTGAAATGTTTTGTTCCTTGTAAGTGAAGAGGGTGGGCAGTATATGGGGGTGGCATGGATGCTATATCTGCCAGGAAAAAAAGCCTGGTTCTGATAAACATGTTCCTGAAAACTGTTCTGTTTATCCAAAAAGTACAAACTTTGCTTATTTTTTTTTTTTAACTCAGTGGCAGAAAAGCAAATTAATTTGAATGTGAAGTTCATATATTATAATTTTATAATATTATAATGTCCATTTCTGAAAGACCAATGCCACCAACATGGCAAACTATCATATTTGTTAGAACAAATTTAAAAGTAATCCAGACATTCAAGGGTCGGATTCAGACTAAAAAACAACTAGTATTTTGCACTATTGTACGGAGTCCTTGCCAGCAGGTGGCCCGACCGACATGCTCTGGGGTGGGGCAACATGATGACCATGGGGCAGGATGGCAGGAGAAGCATGGAGTGGGACGGGACAAGGGGCGCCTATTTGTAGCAGGTCCAAGGATATCTAACGGTGGCCCTGCCTCCATGGCATAGACCAGTCTTACATGGTCAACCTTTTCAAAATATCCCAAATTGCAGATAAAGTAAAAAGAGGCACATGCCAATTTTGTTCAGATATCTTTCATGACTCCATAGACAGTCAGAATAAACTCTGTATCAAGAATTGTTAAATTACTTTAAATTCCAAAAAGAGCAACCCAATATATTGTGGAACGCCTCCATAGTGTGTACAGTCACAGAGATGTAGCTAAAATCCTCCATTTATTTTTATGGCTCTTATTTGCACTCTTTCCGGTTCAATCACATCTTTCTTATGTGTTTGTGCTCCTTGAAATAAAATCCAACACTTTTCATTGTCCAAAACTTGTTATCGTATGTGTGTGTGTGTGTGTGTGTATAGTGACCTTGTAATCCTCCAATCCTTTAAAAAGATTGAATAATCAAAAAACACTCATAATATATAATTGTTTATTTAATAAAAACAATGTACAGAGACAGTAAAAGCCATTCTGGCAGAAATTAATTTTATTAAAAATTTCATACATATTTCCAAACCACTTTTTAAATAATGGCACGTAATCAATATTTAAAGGAACCTACTGGGAAACAGAAATCATACTTAAAAACACAGAAAGTTGTGTTATTTCAGGAATTTGTGTTATTATTAATCCATTGAACTATACAACGCTTGAAAAAAAAAAACTCAACAGAGGTTTACGTGGGGTGCAGCGCTTAAGTTAAGAGGAAACCTACAATCAGTGAACAAGTACATGATTACTGTGTTTAGTGACTGGGGCTATCTGAGCTTATAAAGCGGCTTCTAAAAATATATATTTTTCACTGTGGCAATATTTTTTCCCAGCCTTAAGTAGAAAGCCTCTTGACATAAACTACTTGAATCTGAACTGTGTTCCAAGATACAACATTTTCATTAAACAATGCTGAATTAGATTCAATTATGATAGATTGATTTTATTTTCTCTTTTTTTTTATATACATAATGTAGTATAAAATACAACAATTATTCCTGATATGACTTTTTATTTTACTAATTATTTTATAGACACGTTTTAGAAGTATGTATCCGACCAAGCGCATGTAAGTTACAAATATTCATACAACAATGCATGCAATGTATAGCAGGTACCTCTTATCTGTATTGTAACGGACTGATGGGTTAAAGTACATCGTTGGTAAACGTTCTAAAGAAAATTGTTTTTTCCCATTGTCTCTCACTCTTAATATATTTTTTTTGGGGGGGGGGGGGGGGGCTCCAGTCGCATATTCAGTCCTTTGTGATGCATTGGTTCCTTTTGTAGATTTTGAGATTTTGACACTTTACATAGGCTCTAAATCATTTTCCACAGATAAAACACTATTCCGAAAGAAAGATGAATCCTAATTATATCTTTCACAATTAATCTTTATGATAATAAAGTTAGAAAGCGTTGCAAACCCTTTCGTAAAGCAAACAAACAAACAAGTATTTGTAGTTCTCAATAAGACATAATGAACATACCTTTTTTAAGGACTTAATTAACATACACAAGAATTCATACAATATCTTGGATATTTCCTATTCTTATGGACCATACTACCAGTTAGACTTGGTGTTCCATAGCCCAAGTAACTCCATAGAGTTAAAGAGAAGATGCTTCTTGACCAGGCTAGGTCAGGTAGATCCTATATACCTGAGAAGAACTCATCGCCAATGGGGCTTTATGCCTAGATTCTAATGTGCCATGATCTCCTGGCAGGGCTAGTCCATTCTATAAGCCTATTTGTCTTTCCACATAGGAACAAGCATATTTTTTAACCCCTTAATGACAAAGCCCGTACATGTATGGGCTCAAAATACATTGTTGTCAATGTCCTTAAGGGATTAAAAAAATGTTTAATGCAAATGTGTCCCCAACACATTGGGTAGAGTTCCATTTCACCCCAGAGAGGCATCAGACTCTAATGATACACATTGAGGACATGTTCTTGTTCCAGGTGCCCCAGTTACCCAAACATGGGGCTCTCTATCTTGGAAGTCAGGGAATAGACCATTTAGTAGTAGACAATTTGGCGACATTCCAAGAAAATATATTTTCATTTAAATATCGTAACAGATTTCTCACATTAAATGGAAGCAGATTTTAACTTGATCCTATTGTGCATCATGTCCCTTTACCAGTTCCTTTAGAACAATATCCATGCTATTAAACATATTCCAGTAAATATGTAGAACCTTAAAAAATTATTCATATTCCAATCAAAATGCATCGTGCCGTATACATAGCATTGTCCTATGCTCTCTTCAATCTCTTCTATGATGCTTTCTTAATAATCATCGTGACATTTTTATTTTCACAACCTAAAAAGTACATATTTTTATTTAGTAACATGTTGATGCGTCATACGTTATTTCACCACCGCCATCTGCAATCGGCATCTGTGTCAGAGGTACCAGCAAGAAATACAGAAAAAGCATATTCAATGCTCAGATATCCTTGGTCTTTGTGTGGCCTACATAAAGCTAATGTGTTCATTGGATTTATGCCCAATTACAAGGCAAATTGCCAATATCACTGGAACAAAATATGAATGCCAAAACATGCCTTTGCACAAGTGAGCTAGGAGAATTACTGACAGTAATGACACATGTTTTCAATGGAACACATTCTTGATTTATCTGGTACATCTAGAACTAAGTATGCAAACTGCAGTGAGGTGACTAATTTGATGGTGGCTCGTGTGCCGAATAAGACAAACATGTTTATAAAGCGATTCACATGGAGATTCCTGGGGAAAAAAGTCACATCATATTACTTATGTTGAAAAAAGGAAAGTTATCTGGATCTAAACCGTGGGTCAGCTGTAGGAGACATAATGTCTTATGTCAGGGACGTCCAACGTGCGGCCCTCCAGCTGCTGCAGGACTACATCTCCCATAATGCTCTTTTAGCTAAGGGGCTGGCCGAGGAGTATGGGAGATGTAGTCCTGCAGCAGCTGGAGGGCTGCACGTTGGACGCCCGTCTTATGTGATGTAGTAGTAGTCAGGCAATTATGTCAACCAATACATTGTTGCCAACACCATGATATTCTTGAGACAGCTATCATGACCAATGTGACATGTCTGATTTATGGACATATGCACATGTTGAAGTCATGTTTTACATATGCAAAGAGGGTACTTTACATGATAACATGCAGCAGCCATATAACATAGGAGATGGTGATGTCAGGTCCAGGTATGAACTTGACCCTATGGACAAGGCAAGAATGTCCTAAACAGAATAGCGCATTTTCTCCTGAAGAACACTTAAAAAGATAATTAAAAATACTGGGATCTTCCATGTATCGTGGAAAATGTATTTCTGCAACAGACAGAGCGAACTGCTTCCAGTCTTTTGTTACAACATGAACAATTGGAAGAAACTTAAATAATGTACAAATAATGACAGGTATAGAGTGTCAAAAATCTATCATTTCCAGTCTTTATACCAGTCTCTACAAGAAGACTAGATGGGCCAAATAGTTCCATTTCTATGTATAGGTTAATTCCTCTTAAATAAGGACTGCCCCTTTTTGGGTTCTTAACTTTTGTCTCTCTTTCTCAGGCCCCTTTTTATCTCACAATATATAGTGAATTCTTGGAGCTCGGAATGTTTGCTGTGTTTGAAGGTATCCGTTTTATTTAGCCTGAAAAGCTACAATAATACAGTATGCATAGAAACATCAGAAAATTGGGACTATTCACTAAGTAGTTGAATGGTCAGTTGAGTTAAAGGTTAGCTAGAATGGCCAGACTCTACTTCAGCTGCATGCCCTTGCATGCGAACACTTGCAAAACGAGTTGCAGATTCACAAATTTATGAGTTTATGAGCGATTGCAAGTGCCTGCAATTACATTTTGCAAGTTACATGTGAGGACATGCGAGTTCAATGTGAACTTGCATATACTTGCATGTAATGCTCAAAATGTTTGATTTTTAAAATGTAATTTTTTTAATATTTAACAAGTAGTGGCAAGGGACACCATCTGTGGTTGAAAAATGAGTTGCAATTCATAGATTAGGGAATTTGTTAGTATTTTTTTAAAGTCACATTCACCCACATTTCCTGCCTGCCATTATTTAAAGAAAAAATTACCAGTGATGCAAGTTGGCTATAGTGAATTTGCAACTTGGACTGTAGTCTTGCTGTGCACTCGCACTATGGTGAATAGACCCAAATGTGCGTATAAGTGAAAATGTGTAACTAAAACACATTTACATAAATGCCTTACTTGGCTACATATTTAGCAATAGTTCCCAAAGCAACCTAAACATACTTTATAGAGCCCTCGCCTCCAATCACAGCTCTAACCACAGGCTTTAAAATAAAATGTTCCTCTTTGGGAAATGTTGTGAATGATTAGACAACTCCATGGTGTGTAAACAGTTAACAGCTCAGATCTCATTCACAACAGCATTATTTTTTGGGTTCTGACCACAATCAATACATGACATTTCTGTGCTGTGTCTTCCAAACTGTGGCCCATTGTGTGGGCAGCTCCTACTAAGACACATGCTTCCCTTGCGTAAAATGTCTTAGAGGCCTCACTGTCATGGGCAAACTTTTGATCTTTTTGCCAGAAACGCAAAGCTGGTAGAAAGCCAGACACTCTTCATAGGAAGTTCTATTGTTAAAAAAGTTAAATTGTTAACTTTTCATTTCATTCAAAACATAGAAGCAAACAAGTTGAGCTATAATAAAAATCTCTGTTTACTATTATGCGTATTTGGGCATTTTTTTTGTAAATTAAACATTACATTATTCCACCGACAATGTAGAATCACGGCTGCTTCTTTTCCCAATATAATTAGATTTAAGAGTCTACGGTCTTATGTCATGAAGAAAATATTTCATTTGATGTGAAATTCATTTTAGAGGAAGTTCTTTGAACATTTCCTGTGTCCACTTACTATTAATTTATAAGGGGAAAAAACACTTTTGGGTGAGAAATGTAAATGAATGAAGAACTGTATGCGCTATGGACTTTATCTCAGCCACTTACTTAAAAAGCAGAGAACCATTTATTTCTCATGCCATAAACCGTATTTAGTCCACTTCTTCTTAAAGGCTATTGCATTTTTCTACGACCCTCTAAGCGAAGTAAACTTCCTTATATTATTGGTGATGCTCTAGTTTTAGACTACAATCGGAAAAGATGGGATTTTCACAAGTATTTTTTGTGAAATATCTTTTTTTGAGCCTGGGAATGACTCATAGATTTGTAATTCAAGTTTGCCAGTGGCCAGGAAAAGACGTGAGGGGTGCATGGTGGGTTGGAAGGGATAGATGTAGAGATAATAAGAACTTGAAGAAATACAAAAAATATTGCCGAGGCAGAGATATGTCGAAAATACCGCTTTTATCATTCATTTTATTGTGTCCAGTGGAATATGATATAGAAACTTTATGTCAAAAGATGAAAACTAGGACTGTAACGAAATCTGATTTCCAGTCACCTTCCAAAAATCTTCATTCTGCAAATCATGTATGTATATATATATATATATATATATATATATATATATAATACATTAACCATTGGTTAAAATTATTAGTTTATTAAAGTTACAAACTGTAAATTAGGATTTGAAGAAAAAAATTCACAATCTCAGTCTGTTTAATTTAATTTTGATGCTTCGGTTTTCATGAAACAAAAATACATATTAAAGTACTTAATGGACACTTTAATATGCATTTTTTAAAATGTACAAAAAAACACTTACCTTCGGGAGAAGTTGCAGCTTCATGAGACCACGGTTATGTGCGTGGTCTCATGAGACCCCTCTGCAACAACGGCCAAGCCAGTGCTCGAGTATGTCATATTTCATTTGATGTGTTTGGCCAAATACATCTCCTACATGGCAGAAAGCTGAGGGGTGGGGAAGGGGGCAAATGCATAGGGGTGATTATGCAGGATCACCTCATACATTTAGAGGGGGTACCACATACATTTAAAGACATTTTAAAGGATTTTAAAGGATCGGGTGCTGCCACACGCAACATTAGCATAAAACTGTAACCTGCAGCTTGTCATATCCACCTGTTGGCCACACGTATGTCACTAGGCGCTTAAGGTTCCAGGGCCGCCTGGTCATCGCCAGTCTGGCTCTGATATCTAATTAGGAAATTCATAATTTGGACCAGGTTGTCAATGGAGAAACGCCACCAGCCTTAGGTTCAAAGAGTTGATGGGTCTTCTTTATTAAAGCATAGATACTTTGAGTCCATAGATTAGGTATTGCAAAACTGAGCTGTAGAAGATGGAGAAGGGCTCCCTGTTATACGGCAGAGGGGCTGTCGCCACCCTGGAACACTTTAGGCCTGGGCCTAGTTGGCATAGGCCAGAATACACCACTGAATGGAATCCTTATTACTAAGGTAAGGAAAATATGTTTGTGACTGTCCCCACCATGTTCTGTATGTGTTCATTCACAACTTTCTCATTCTCTCACATACGGATAGTAAAAACAGTTAAATGATAGTTTATTCCATACCTGTGTAACCCACTCAACACTACCTACAAAAAATGTTTCCTTGTTACTAATGTTCACTTTTTTGCTTTTCTATCTATCTATCTATCTATCTATCACAAAGCCCTCCCACCATAAAGAATATATAATAGACTAAGCTCTGATAAATTGTAAACTCAAAAGGTTAGGGACCACTTTTCCGCACCAGTATGCCTTAACATGTAAATGTAATTATCTGTTTTATATATTGTCAACTTTAATGCTGTTTTAGTTTCTACGCTAATAAATCTACGGGTGCTATATTCATAAAATTTAATAATAATAAAAATTATTTTTTTAATATTTTAAATTCCTTTCCCTGGTAAAATCACCTGTCATGCCTTGGGAGTGGGTTTTAATGTTAGCATTGTATCATTGTAACAGTGCACCATTGTATAAAAGGAGCACTTTCTTTGTGGCCGGTACCTTTGGTCCTGTGTAATACTAGAGGCTCAGCATCAGAGATTAATGTTTCACTTTATTAAATATTTACTAACAACCTATTGGCCATATGTCACATACTTTGCATGGTGACAGACTAAGCATTCATCACCTTTTGAGAATTATTCTGTGAAATCTGCTGTTTTATGCTAGTTCACAAAGCCCCCTTTAATAAGCCTGGATTTTATCCCACGCATGTTGTCTATATCACATTTATGTCCTATTGAAATAGTTTTCAGATATTAGTATCTTGGAGGAGTTGTTCACATTTTTTTTTAGCAACTCAGAAAGGAGAAATGTTTTTCATTAGATAATTACAATACTTTAATACTGAAGGAAATGATATAGAAATATTTGTATACACATAACTTATAATTATGATTTCTTTTAATTTTTATATTTTATTTTCAAATATTTAAAATAAAACAGACAAAATATTTAAGGATGCATATGCCAAACTGCCAATGGAAACTATTGTTACTAAAACATTTATTATAGCTAGGCCTATGGCGCTAGATGTATTCCTTACATTGAACACAGCACCAGCATTAAACGTATATGTGTGCTACACAGAGTGCTGCTATTAGAGGGAGATCTGTGTCAGGAGATGGACTACCATGGAGGAGCACCCTACTGCGAATTAACTCTAATGGGAATGGGAGTTTTTTGGGGACTTGCAGCTGGACCTGCTATAATACTCAACTATAGCTGGGACCCAGTTGGAAAGGGACTCTCTTTAACACCAAATGGAACAACATTGTATCTTGCAGAGGTGGCACAGTAGCTGTATGGAGCGGGAGCTCGCCAAGGGTAGCCTACATGGATATAGGTGAAACATGACCGAGGAATTAAGTCACAGAAAGTCTCTTTCCGGGTCACCTTGAACACTGGAAGATGTTATTCACCCCAACTGTTTTCTCTAGGGATTGAGATCCAAAGTTCTTACTGCTGCAGGATTTTGATGGTCCTCTCAGTGGCACCAGTGACAAAGTCGGAGTACAGGAGAGAGAATGCCGAGACTACTGAAAGGGATTCAGAAGCTCTACAATTGATTGAACCAATAACTGCACAATGGTCTTAAGACTACTGGGAGGGATTTTAGTAGATCACAAGGACAGGTGTTGACATTTTTTGTGGGTGGTGACTTGCTTTGGTGGGTGTTAGGTCAGGCTTAAGGCAACACCAATGATAAACCTCACTGGTGTTAACTCAAAAAGCCAGTCACATTAGCCAAAATAAAATAATTTATCTCAGGAGATAAATTTGCACTTAATACATTGATATGTTTGCAATTTTTTCGACTCTTTAGTTAATATGCCCCAAAATATTAAGAAGAATTAATAGTCTTATTTTATTTCACATGTTGGCAAAAAAAGGAAAAAATTGGATCACGTTATGTTTTCCTACATGGAATTCATCCCAAGTGTTTACAAAGCCTTAGACCATTCTGTCTGCCTACTTACCCATCTGCCTCAAAACTCATATGGCATCTCACCCTTTTTCTTATTTCTCATACTGATATTAATGGAGTACATCGGTTAGCAGCAGCATTTTGCTTTGGATTATAAAACCTTCCTGCTTTTCTCATTGTATTCACAAATACCGCACCTTTCTATCAAATCCAGGTGTTTTACCGAGTTTAGCCTGTCTTCCTGTATGCTTTTAGATCAAACGTTTAGAACCAATCAAACATCAATATAATGGACTCAATTTATAAAATTTGGGGTTATTAATACTGTTTCTGACATATCTACAGACAGAACAATATTTTAAGGAGCTACAGGGCATCTGGGTTGGGAGGCCATCATCGTTGTTCTAGATGGCCTTAAGACAACTACCCAAAGCTTGCAAAACGTTGTCCATATTTGCCATTTACTAAGTAACCTGGATAAACTGATATCTATTATATATATATTGAAACATAGCTGCGCTTGTCTTCGGCTTTGATTGTTGTAAATTCAATTACAGCAGCCACAAATTGCCATGGAACCAGGACAATATACTCTTGACATTTGGACACAAACACCCCCAATTCTGAAATACCAAGGCACCCTGAAATCAAACTGTGGACCCAAATCCCGATTGTTCCATTATATGGATGCAAGAAATAATCACCTCTTAACAATCAAATATCATATTCACTCTGCAGTTTTTTTTTGTTTTTTTTTTTAAAGTAAAATATGATTAGTGAAAAAGAACACACATTTTAAATAAGATAACCTGATGATCAGCAGTGAGCTAAATTCAAGCAATTAAACTAGTATCATGCTGATTTCTTTTTTTCAACTTTAGCACGGAGATGCTTGTTCATAAATAATAACAGCAAGACTTTATCTTGCAGGTTTGTACTCTACAAGAGTTTCTGGAGGTCACTGCCCTGTTCCCTTACCCAGGCGAGCTGTTCAATCTACGCACTATGACGGTTAAAAAGGTGCTTCCTAGGGAGAGGAGAAAAAAGAAAAACTATGCTCTTTTAAGTCTCATTACGACAAAGCCTCCGTCAACAACGGAAAGGAGAAAAGCTAAACTGTTAAACTACGTCTAAATCAGCTGTGCAATAGTTTGTACATTTAGTATGTACCCCTAGGCACACGTCAAATATCTGCTAAATTGTACGCAGTTCATTGTAGGCTGTTCATTATTTATCGAATGGTTTAAATTCCGTTGTCAATTGGTACTGGATGAAAGAACTGCAGAATGTTTAGAGTTCCAGACTTGTCCATAATTCTTTTATACAACCTGTTTTACCACCTAACTTTAAAATTGGGGACGGAACCAAGCAAAAAAGCAAGCCTGTTTCAACCTTGTCAGGAGGGCGAGCTGCTCATACAACAACATGAGAAGATGTAGAGCATAGGCGTAGCCAAGTTCTGCACAGGCTGAGCCAACCTTGCCTATGGGCTCATGTCACTTCCATCTTGATGAGCTGAGCTGGGCCATGCCGCATTACCTATTTTATTTGATCATTATGTTTATTGTTAGGGGGCCTGGAGATAACGTGGAGTGCCAGCAATATGATAGTCCTCATGGTCACTAAACAGGGCATTTTGAAAGGTCTATTTTAATGTTTTGACTATTGGTGGGCAATAGAGACTACTGAAGGTGGCTGTGTCCTGGCCAGCTGGGAAATAAATATGCTCATTCTCAAGATACAGCCAGTACAGTCAGTTTGAATGGCAAGGGGCTTGACACATGTACAAGACAACCCTAGAATTTAAATCTTCAGCAATATTAGAAAGTTTTGACATAAAAATATGAAAATAAATAAATATAAAAGAAAGATGTCACTCGCAGATTTCATTTGAATGAATGAGATGCTTGTCTCAGGGTGAGATGCTTATTCTTTATATTTATTTTCAGTCCTATGTTTCAGCTGCCGTTATGAGTGGTACAGTAGTGGTAGAAATGTCTCATTTCCCATCAAATTGTATTATACGTCTTTTGTAGCGATATGTCCTACTGTTTGCTCATTTGAGATCTCTGTTCTATCCCAGGGACTTTTTTTTTTAGATGACCCTCCAAAAAAACAAGAATTGATGAAAGCAATGTGCTTGATTAACTTACACATAAAAAAAAACCATAACACAAATAATATTTTGCAATGCATGTGAAAATTATATTCTTTGCCATTTGTCAAAAATGTTACAGATATTCAATGAATTTAAATGCCAAGCCACAAGTATACTTAGCCTGCCTTTGTTTCTGAAGTTTTTATTCAAGGACATGAAATAAATAACCATCTGAGATGCGTAGGGAAAACATATTTTAGTACTTTGTGTCTGTTCAGAATATTGTCTTTTGTGTAATTATTCTTTATTAATCTGTGCTCACTATTATGTACTTGATATAACAGAATTACCAATTAATTCATCTTCTTTTTGCCATGCTATATACCAACGTGCGCAGAGACACAAAGTCTTCCTGCGTTAGTCACAAGTCTTTGTCTGCCGCGCTTTTGATTCTTGTGTTTGCAGGAATCTGTCTGAATCAGGGGGCACGCTTCTTATTCTATGGGATTAGCGAATACTAAGCAAACAAAGGATAAAGAAATACATATTTTAACAGCATGCTTTATTAATTTATTTCTGCTGTCCTTACATCACCATAATGGAGTTTTAGAAAGAAGATTCAAAACAAGATACAAAATATATTATTCATTTCATGACTTTTAATTTAACGTTGTTGGCTACCCCAATTAGGACTAAGAATGTGCTGTTGGATTAAAATGGTTTCACCTATTTTTGGGAATCAATATCCCTAAAATATTATGAATGTTCATGCAAAAACATTACAACAAAAGTTGAGTGGATCGATACATTAAAACATTTACCCTGACCTATTAATTGTATGTTGTCATCAGTAAGGTCAACAACAAAGTCATCAAAAAGAGACACACAATTTATGGTCCACTGGTAGCAACCACTGTTAAATGAAGACCAAGGCCATGGGATTATCAGTGTAACAGTTATCTATTAAATAATCCTGGCCTATGACATCCTCTTTTCTCCAGAGGTCGAGTCCCTTGGGTGGATTGGAGACCAGATTCTAGCCAATGGGCAAGACAGGCAACTAGAAACTTGGCATTAAACTGCAGGCGGGCTATTGTAACCAGAAATAGGTTGGTTCTATATGATGCATAGTAAAACCATTGAGGTTTGTTGAAAGTCACCACTTCGACCCACCATGCATTATGCATGGACTGTTTAGCTTCTCTTAAAGGATAAACTTTCCAGCTTCGTAAAGCATAATGTAATCAGTGATCTCTCCTAAAATCTCATCTGTAAACGCCCACTATACCAACATGCTTTCCCCCTGGGAATTAGTGTAGCTGAATGGACAGAACTCATGTATGAGGGTGGTTGAGTGCTGTATGATCGGTGCTATGCTGATTTGGGTGGTGGGGGTCCCAAGGGGATATAGGGTTTCCTTTGGATGACCTGGGACAGTGATACTTTTGAAGAGACAGCTAGCAGTCACGTACTTATTTTGTTTGTTTTCTTTGCTCGTCACAGGAGGTGGGTGGTATGTCCTTGCCGGTGGCAATTCTTAATTAATTTACGGAGATAGTGCCGGTGTTAATGAGGTCAAGTTGGGCTCAATCCTTCCCTGATCTCTGAAGTGTTATAGTCGATGACCTTGGATGTGCCCACCGAGCTTGAGGTTGGCTGGTGGTTAGGATGATTGGGGACAGGGAAGGGAGCTGTCAGTGTTATTGGACGAGGGGGAGGTGAGTACCTTCTGGTGATAACCAAAATATTAGATGGGCCTGCGAGGATGATGTAGGTTACTGTACTATGTTAAGCAAGCTGAGTTGATGTATACAGTATGTATGCCCTTGGTATTTATTATTTATGTGTTAATGATTGTTGTTTTATGAAAAGGTTTATATTTAAGAATAGGTTAACATCATGTATTTTTTGTTGGTTCAATAAAGCTTTGGCCTGTTTATAATCCAAAAAAGGTGTATGTGGTTTTTGGGGCTACTTGGTTAAGGGGGGAAAGGGATGGTTGGTAGGCATACCACTACCTTCATACACGTGCTGCCCCATACCAGAGAGCTCTTGAGAGATCTCAAGGCCAGTTGCTGCTTTCTCTGGCCACTGGAGTGGTATTTGCAGTGGCATATTTCTGGCCTAGATTGACTAGGGCTGGTGACATATCCTGGCTTAGGCCAGCAGGTCCAGGGGGGCAGCAGTCTCCCAGGTACAAAACCAGGGGGCAGATTACCCTTTGATCTCCCCAACCGACCTATTTACGTTAGGGACACTGTGCAAGCTTAGCAAAACTATTAGAGATATAATCTATTTATCTCTGCGTTGATCAGTAACTTCATATCTATAACTGTTTGCATTTAAATACATATACATATAAACCCTACATTTTGGTTGCTTCAGTCTTGTTTCAGTTTTCCTCCAAAGGGAAGACCAACTTTGATACCAACATAAAAAGGCACTTCCCTGCTCCGAGGACTGCTCTAAAAATAGGCAGAAATGACGTTACTGGTCTTTGGGAGCCTTCATTCCATTAAAGGCCCTGCTGAGGAATGTAGAGAAATGCTTAATATTTAATGGATATAATTTAAGCCCATTTTACACTAATGACATTTTTCCTATAAATATTACAGGAACGTTTCAATTTTTTGTCTTTAGATGGATTTTTCTGAACATTACCGAAAACTACACCTGTGGAAATAGAATCTACTGCGTATGTCTGTGTGCATGTTTCAAGTTATCTTTGGTTATTCCCATTAACCCTTGATATATATATATATAACTATTATTATTATATATTATTATATCAATACAGTTGATATAAAAAGGCTATATACCTCTGTTAAAATGTCAGGTGATTTTAAAGAATGAGACAAAGATAAATCATGTCAGAACTTTTTCCACCTTTGTGACCTATAACATGAACAATTCAGTTGCTAAACAAGCTGAAATCTTTGAGGGGGAAAAAAAAAAACTAAAAAAAAATCTCTGGTTGCATAAGTTGCATAAGTGTGCACACCCTTAAAGTAATACTTTGTTGAAGCTCCTTTGGATTTTATTACAGCAATCGGTCTTTTTGGGTAGGAGTCTATTAGCATGGCACATCTTGACGTGGCAATATATGCCCACTCTTCTTTGCAAAAGTGCTCCAAATCTGTCAGATTGCGAGGACATCTCCTGTGCAAAGCCCTCTCTTCAGATCACCCCACAGATGTTCAATGGGATTCAGGTCTGGGCTCTAGCTGGGCCATTCCAAAACGTTAATCTTCTTCTGGTGAAGCCATGCCTTTGTGGATTTCGATCTCTGCTTTGGGTTGTTGTTGCGCTGAACCTCTTCATCTTCAGCTTCCTAACAGACGCCTGAAGGTTTTGTGCCAAAATTACCTGGTATTTGGTTAAAGGTGGAAAAAGTTCAGACATGATTTATCTTTGTCTCATTCTTTAACATCACAAAACCTGGCATTTTAACAGGGGTGTGTAGACTTTTTATATCCACTGTAAAGTCTTTATTCATTTTGTAGCTGGGTTTTTTTTTTCTTTTCAAAAGCTCTACAAGAACGTAGCATTATGACTAACATGATATATAAGTGGTATCAGCTGTGAGCCCTGGCTACTAATGAGCAAAATACTAAACTAATTCTTCCTTCTTATGCGGGTGTATTGTAAAAAGCTGAGTAAGCCGAGTTGACAAGCAAGAATTTGGAAAGAAACTCCCAATTTCCATTCACTAGCATACAATTTTGAGACGTACCAGCAGAAACCCAACCTGCAGAAAGAGTGATACCTTTGGCCAATCTTCTGAGACGTCAAGCCCTTGTTGATTCACTTATCTGTGGAGGTCAAGAAAGCTTCCACTAATGGAAATACTTAATGGAAATGTTGAGTCTTTGCTTTAAGTCCTCCTAGTATCAGCCAACTAAATATTTGGATTTACCAACTCTACCATTTACTAAAAATCAATGATATTTTAACCACTGAACATTGCAGGATTTCATCGGTCTACAAAAGATCTATACCACGCAGGCCCAGTCAGGCCATCGATCAAACCGGGCAAATGTCCAGTGGTGTCCCCCACATTCTTTTTTTGTTGCTTGTGTAAGTGTGCCAGCTGGATACACACACTGCAAAATATAAGAGGGTAGCATGTGAACATGTACATCATTTTATTGGCTGCTGGCCTTTGAGCAGCAGGGCCCATTTTTCCCCCACTCCAGCCCTCATGTTAGATGTATGGAAGGTTGAACTGGGACTTAGCAGGACTTTAGTTCGTTGATCTCTACGGGTTTAGCTTCAATTTGGCTTCCATTAAAAAACAATGGTTTAGAACTCACCAGTTACTGAATTTGAGTTAAAGAAAGCTCTTGTACCGACACCTTATTTACCGGCGATTCAAACATACCTATTCAACATGTGAATTAAAGTAATCAAACTATTTATGAAGATTCAGCCTTAGTGGTCAGGTATCTATACTCTATAGCAGAAGTTTCCTCAAGTACTTACACCAATGCAGGTTCTGTGGACATCAGCACATGTGGCTCATAATTTGTCCACATCGGATAACCAGATGCTGACTGATCCACCTGAGTTCATCTGACAATATCCTGGAGAACACACTCTGTTGGAGGTACCTGAGCCCTTTGACACAGTCCTTTTCTAGGATATTGGATGGATATAGGACTATGTGATACAAAGATGCTATTCCATTAGCAACATTCCAGTTAAAAGAAAGATTAAAATTGAGGTATTTATTGGTGGGAATAGTCCAATGTTTTATGGCATCGTATAGGAGACTATCCATTTCTTCCTTTCCTTAAAGTGGAACTCTTTGACAACTTGACTTTAACAAAGACATTTTTTCTGACGAATCCTTTGATTATATTCAGTAATCTTTGAAATGTCAAAAGCAGATTACGGTGCAGTGGACACTTTCATTTGTTTGCCCTGATGTCGACGAAACCCCAAAGAAACTAAGCCTTTATTAAAGACAATGGGAAAAAGGTACTTTACATCAAACAGTTGTTTTAACAACTGTCACGTCAATCCGTCATTGCTAACATTCTAGCACCTTTTGAATGCAGAAAGCGGCAATGTAGTGAGTCATCACTATTTTTATAATTCATTGTGTTTGGAGAAGAAAGGAATTTTTTATCTTAGGTTGCCTCTGTCTAAAAGTTCAGCCATTTATTACTTTGTGCCTATGAAATCCGTTTTAAAAAATCTCAACTGTAATACTGATGGTTAAGAAAATGCATTTCATAGAGAAATAGTATCATCGGAATTCCGTTATGGAACTGTAGGGAAGCCTATGCACTATGTGACTACCTTATTTATATTTATATATATATATATATATATATATATATATATATATATATATTTCTCCCAAGAGTAACGCTGTAAATGTCCAACATCCCTATAAACATCCACCCACAGATGTGATTTGTGATGTTTTCTTGTGGATTTTCTTGTCGGCTATTTTGACATTTTTATTCAAAGTTACCGGGATATGTCGGCAGAGTTATTTATCTTGGTGATTGAGAGATAATCTTCAAGCCCTGTGATCAATTCCATGGAATGAAGAGGATTAAACCTATCCAGCAGCAGGATATAACGCCATTCTGCTGCATAAGAGTTGGTATATACCCTTTCCACTCATACTGTGTATATTGCATCTTTTCTGTCTACTGTCATCTGGAAATGTCATCTGTTAAATCAGGGGTTTCCTTCATCAGTCTTAAAGTACTTCTGAAGGAGAAGGCTTTAGAGATATCCTTGTATGAGCACATCGTGATCAATGTGTGGTTGATCCATTTTGACAAACCCTCCAAGGCTTGGTAACACCACAAAAAAGCAGTATTATAAAAAACCAATAAATTGAATCCAGTAACAATACAAATAGGTTTTTAGCAGTCCATTATTTTTAATTATATATTCTGGTGTAAGGTGGAACAGCAAGGAGATTCCTTGGTTGAAGGGTCCTGCAGACAAATGAGATGGACCAAATAAAATTGAAATGTTTTACGCTGTAACTCTTTAGTTCCCTTTACAATGAAGACAGACAGACCAAGTTAGGGTAATAAAGAATAATGTGCAGCACCACTTGTAATTACTTACCATATGAACCAGATGTGACAAAATACCAGTTCGATGATCTATGATGTCTAGTAGAGGGGGGGGGGCAGGAAGTTAACACCTCCTGTGCAAAGATTTGATTGGTTGCCATTATGTCCTATTTCGCACAGGAGGGTATAGAGCCAACCTGAAACTTGGGGCCCGGTGTTCAACCTCTTTGGGAGAATGGCTGGCAAAGGCGACAGGTAATTTGAAGTATATGGACCTCTTTCACAACCTTGTATTTTTTTGTCTTTAATTTGTTCAATATTACGGTATCTAGAGTTAAAAGTGCTATAGGCAGCACCTGCACCATGACTTGGTCCTATTTGTGCTCCTTTCATTGGTTTTCTCCGCAGTCTCAATGTCATGAATGTGTAGCGGGAAAGATTAATAAATGCACATGGGGCAGTTATGGCCCATTTACCTGGACTTGGCCCCATGGGGATAAGGTTGCCGTTCTTCTCTGGTCTCTGTATTTACAAAATGTACTTAATACTTCTCAACTCATCAACACGGGCAATGTTCTTGCTTTTACATTACAGGATATTTTGAGAGGAAAATGTATTATTATTCATATTATTACATGTGAGAGAGGGCTTTGTAGCGCTAGAGCCGAAGTAGCGCAAATATATATAAAAAAAAAATTGTGTTGAAATGTCAGGAGTTAAAATATTCTAGGGAACAGTTTCCAGGGCAAAAAAAAATATATAAAATGTTTTGTTGAGATAGATTTGTGTCTAAATTCACACAATAACCCCCGAGAAATCCGGAATGTTTTCTTCTCCCCCCTCTTGAGTTACTTTCCAAAGTACAGCTTCTTGTGCTTGGAATGGCGAAAAGATTCTGGCATTAAAGTAATTTCGATAGTGTATTAATATAAATCTTCCCCATTGGAGAAATTAAATATGATAAATAAACCCTATTTGAATAAATATATCGTATTTGAATGCTCCAGGTGATTATATTGTTAGTTATATGGCCTTGTGCAATGAATAGTTTACATATCGATGGTTAACATTAGTCATTTGCCAATCACCCTCATTTATGTAGCCCTGACTTGTTTGTCGGACCAGACTTGTCATTTTGATTGAACTGCTAAGGTTTGCCTCCCCCGCATGCACTTAAGGCTAAGCTCAAAATATTTTTTTTTTTTGTGTGTTAATTGGAAAGCGCTTGCCGTAGTGCCCTTTTCTACCTTGTTCTAAAATGTTGCGTTTTACGTCTGGAAATCTGACAACTACCATCATCGGGATGACCCATTAAAACAGAACTTTATATGTTAAATATTGATTGCTTTTCTGATTGAAAGAACTACCCTTTCCTGGTTTAATAACTAAATGTAATTGTTTTATAAAATTCCAATTAAATGAAATATGCCGCACTAGTATGGAATACGGACGGTTTAACCTTCTCGGTGCTAAGTAGGCTGAAAAGTATCCCAACGTATGCCTTTCTGTAAATTTTGTAAATGTGACAGGATGATTTATATAGCTTCTTCTTCTACTCTTTTTTTTCCAGGTGAAGATTGGAATTTTTGGCAAAGTTGATACCTTTTATTGGACCAACATACAAAAAGATGGAGTCACATAACCTTTCAGAACCTCTTTTTTTCAGGACTTAAACTTTCAGGATCTCAAGAGGCCATTTTATTGATGTTTGCACTTTAAGGCCAGAAGCCGCCGGATGAGGTAAAAATAGTTAACAGCATACTTGCCAGCAGTCCTGAATGACCCAGGACTGTCATTTTTTGGGGGGGACCTGTCCCGTCAAATTCGTGTCTGTCCCGGATGTCTGTGTCCAGGCAGCTTTGCATTTTAACTGTGTATGTCTAAGACACACACAGCCTAAACGCTTGTAAACGAGCTCCAAACTACTCAGTATCTGTACTGGGTAACCGAGAGCTCAATGCTGCAGGGTCAAACAGAGTATGTGGTGCCGCCCCTTTTAGACTCGGCCCCTTTTAGACCCCACCCCCTTTCCCTGGGATCCAGGAAGGTAAGTATGACCAGCCAGATATGCGTGGTTGCACGCCATGTTTATATGTTCATGTAGCGTGTGACCAGGCATGTCAGTCACTGCTCTGCTGGTGGGGGGATACCCCAGAGTGGCAGGTTGGGTGAGTGAGTGTGTCTGTCTGCCAGCAGGCCTGATAAGGATTTGCCCCATATGCCACATGGCCAGTCCAGGCCTGATGTTGGCCCAACAAAAGGTATTCGGTAACTTAAGACTCCATCTGAGACTAGCAGAAGGTTATGGGACTTCCAGACAAACTGTTGGTGCAGCTTAAAAAATGTACTTATCCGCTTAAGTACAATGGGTGGTCCTAAACCCATTGAAAACAATGCATTTTGAGCCCGTACATGTACGGGCTTTGTCATTAGGGGGTTAAAAATCTTATAATAAAATAAAGGAATCACAAAAAAACATCAGGATCCGCTAAGGACTTTTTTATTTTCTTGGGATTTTCTAAGGTTTCCCTTTGAAGTTTTTAACATAACTCAACTCCTAAAATTAAAACGCCCAACAGAAGTGTGGAAATGTATAAGTTGCATGTTTATCACAAAGGTCAGTAGTGGAAATGTTAAATCGACATTTGTTCATGACATGTTCTTGGGCACATTGTGGTGAGAGAATGCCAGGCAAACATTAATAAAGGTTAAAAAGACAGCTTTTATTGTAATAGGTAAGAACGCGTAAATACCTTAGCAAAATGAAAAATGCCAGAATACTGTTATGGAAGAACATGGTTTAAAGTTGAAAAATGGTAGGAATATTAGCCCAGACAACTTTAAACTGATTTAATTGTGGCTTAAATACAATATACATACAAAATGTCACATAACGGCTTTTAACAAAATATATTGAAAGAGATAAAGTGGTAAAGAGATAAAGCCAAGATAAAGATATCAACACTGTGGAATATAATGGTGCTATATAAACATATAATATAATTAATAATAGTAATAATAATATATTAAACTACTGTGGTAGAGGATAAGAAGAAGTTAGGGCGACATATGATGAAGAGGGGCTATTATGATACAAAATGGTCGGTCTGTTTTTCTTAAAATTTTAAAATTCAAGACATTTTGAATATTTATTTTTTTTGTTTGCTGCTGTTTCAGTTTATAAAACAGGTCAGTATTATCAATGTTGTTTAGCAGATATCACTTTTAAATCCATAAGATATAAATTCAAAGTCCCAGTAACCTAACTGAATGAGAGCAAAATGATCCTTTTGTGGCATTCTGTTCTCATATTCATGTAAGAAAACGATATCAATGTGTCTGTATATTGTTTCTTTAAATCCAGTATTAAATCCGTTGATGCTATGCTTCAACACATGACATGCACGCAATATTAACGGAATATATCAACAATCCATGTCTCTAAATCCATAAATATTTTTTTCTTGTGACTTGCCAATAGGTTAAACGTATAAATAATTACAGTAACAACACAGAAGCGTGATACGAGGGCAGCCATCCTAAAGACAGAAAACTAATAATGCTGGCATTTGAACAGGATTGATGGCATTCCAAATGCTGCGATGTGTCACTCCATAATATAGTGAAAGACAGGTCACCTCTGAATTATCAGGCTAAACTTTTTTATCAGGATGAATATCAACTCCTGAAAATCATTTCAAGCGAAAAAAAACCTCAATAAAATGTTATTTACAATGATGCTCTTAGGAGCGGTCAAACTTTGGATCTGCAATCAATGGTAGTAACCGCAGCTCTGAGACCCCAGGGGCCCAGCCTTTTGTGGCACCTGTTGTCGATCATCTAGCACGGACCATGGGATCTGTTTTCACTCAATCTCATCTGAGTGTGAGGTTTAGTGGAATCGGCATAAACAAAATCAAATGAATGGCACAGATCTTCTTCTTAAAGATTAGTCCCGCTCGACCCACCTGAAGGTAGGTAATTGTGTGCAGCAAAGGCTTTTTTCAGGGCATAGATACCTCATCTACAACATTACATTGTTGTCTTTGGCTTTCACCAAGTTGCAAATGACTGGAGATGAGGTTCCAATCATAGAACCTGTACTGATAACTGAGATTATATTGTAGGTTCCCACTAGTCAGAAATAACCACTTGAACCACCCCTGATGCTAAAAAAAATAAATATGATAGCGTTTTCATGAAATGTGTCGGCAGAAAGCAGATAAAGCATTCTTTCCAAATCTGATGAAGCTAAATGTAAGCTTTGAAATACCCAATAAATTACTGCTGTTGGCAGTAATTCAGTCCTAGGCCATTCTTGGGTGATGAGACCTCCTTGGGTGCCACTGCTAGATGGGACAACTGATCTCCCCAGTTGGCCTTTTTTTACTATGGCCTCCAAGCTCGAATAGCGTCTGTAGACTGCTTTAAAAAGCGCTTTGCCTTTAAACAGACAGAGCTACAGCAAATCCTCAGGGCTTGGGTAGTGAGGACGGCAGCATTGGACGGGTCAGACCTAGGGCAGCACCCAGGGTAAATAGGCATCTAGCTGTAAGTACTTTTACATTATGGAACAGCTGCCTCTATTTCTTTTATAAAATGTATCAGATTGTAACCTACCAGCACAATAAGTTTAGCGACAACACATCCCATCCTTCAGGTGCGCAACTTTTTTTTTAAATAATTTAAATATGGGGCAAATTAATGTTTTTTCAGTTTGGATTTCTGCTACTTCAAAAATAAGGGGAATATGGGTTTTACGAGCTTTAAATGTATGATTAGTGAAGAATTTGTTTAAGATATTTAACTATTACTTTGAGAATAATGGATACATTGGGTTTTCACCCTTAAAGCTAAAAATGAGTTTTG
>VKOC01027163.1:0-28873 GCA_009364415.1 Spea multiplicata
CACTCAAAACTGTCATTCACCTGTCATAGAAAACAGCTATAATACCACATAGTACGAGTTTTAGATGCTGTGTGTGTGTACTAGGGGAGTATATGTGCCAAAGATCTATATGATATGTCAGAGGGTTTTGTCTAAAAAAACAAGTTTGATTTTTCTCCTATGATATTCTATGGGCATTCACTCAAAACTGTCATTCACCTGTCATTCCATAGAAAACAGCTATAATCCCACATAGTATGAGTTTTAGATCATGTGTGTGTACTAGGGGAGTATGTGTACCAAAGATGTATATATGTCAGAGGGTTTTCTCTAAAAAGAAAAAGTTTGATTTTTCTTTTATTATATCCTATGGACATTCACTCAAAACTGTCATTCACCTGTCATTCCATAGAAAACAGCTATAATCTCACATAATATGAGTTTTAGATCCTGTAGCTGTGCTAGAGGAGTATATGTGACAAAGATCTAAATGATATGTCTTAAGCTTTTATTTAAAAATCAATTATTCTTTTCCCCTCTATTATAGTCTATGGGCATTCCTCCCCATCATAGTCTATGGGCATTCCATTTTGTCATTCGTTTTAGTATGTCCCTTTATACAGCCTTAAGGAATAGGGACATCAGGTAACAAATCAATGGGACAGTCATATTATTGTCCAGTCTATGACAGAGTTGTGCTTACAGAGTTCCAAAATAAGCAGGAACATGGGCACAGGCACTATTAAAAACTAGTTTTTCATGGTGGCGAGGGCCGATGGCACATTGCAGGGATGTCATTTCCTGAGTAACTGGACCAGATCCAAAAATGCTCACGTCTATCACTTGTATATGAATAGGTTTGGGCTTGGGGATAGATTAGGTTCTGGCTTCTCGAACCATATGCCGGCCTTGCTGCAGTATAAAGACAATTTAAGGCATTGTCTATGGGGTTTCTCCACTTTAAGCAGAGGTCTCCTGGCTACAGCTATCTGCATGGGTTCTTCAGGGGGTTCAGTGGGTGTGGGTGCAGGTGAAGCACCAGGTTGATGCATTGCGCTTCAGGCATCTCTACCTGGATGATAAGGAGAATGGCATGTTTTTAAAAAAAAGAGAGCATTCCGACTCTAAACAGCAGAGCATCTGTGAAAGTCCATAACTGAATTGATCCAGAAGGTGTGGTTCGTTCCACATGGTCTTAATAGATAATCATCTTAAGTCAACAACTTATTCTTACACAGGATGCTGTTCTTGTTTTAAGGCATAATGCGAGATTGTAGTAGAAGACATCATGTGGGGTTCATCGTGTAGTGAGTTCAAAGCCTGGGGAAGCAAAGTCCAAGAATCCAAAATGGGGATTTTCAAACACATCAGTACACATCAAATGATAAGCCCATTTCTGAGGTTCATCAGAAATCACAGTCTTGACCCTTACATAATTTGTAGCATAGGCCTGAGATTTTAGGTTAAACAGCATGTGACACGAGGTCATAAAGCAATGGAGAAATGTTCTGGTAATAATAATTAATACCTGAGGTTAAGGAGTCATGGTGTCCTCTGGAACTCTGCTTTGCACAGGTGCATTGAAATGGATGTGGTATTCAGAGGCAGGCTGTGCTTGTCTTACCTGTGCCTGGACTTCCTGCAGGGTTTGCGTAAGGGTGTTGCATGAGGGTAGCAATGGCATTTGCTACTCATGCAGGCACCATGATATTGCTAACCCTAATTATCTCACTCAAGTATAAAGGGGTGATATGTGTGCATGCATGTGAGGGCACACTGATTCGGGAGCTGTTGCGGTAGAGAGCATGAGGTCCTGCTCATACACCCCTCCTGCCAATAAGTGAAGGGGGCTGGCGACTTAACAGGCTAGCAACAGGGAGACTTATAAGGAAGGGTGTTGAAGGGTAGTGCAGGCAATGGTCACGTGTTATGTTACTAATAAATACAGGATTTGGCCGTTTTGGCCTTGTAATTTTGATGTAGCATCACTTGAAATGTAGTTAATAAAATGCTAAAGGTCAACCATGCTAAACTGATAAACCCAGAAACTAAATAAAAAATGCATTACTTTTTCCACAACAAGAAGCATAGACATTAATTTACTCAATTGATTTGGTTATATCTCTTTTCCTGACATTGTCTTCCCTGCATAAATAATTACATAACCAAAATTGCTTACTAAAGACTTTCTTTATCTGTTGTCCAATATGTGTGCTGAGCAGATAATTCTAGTTTTTAAAACCAGATTACATTGACAGGGAAAAATCCAATCTTGCTAAATCAAGCCAAATAGGCTGCATCTGGGAAATAAGGAAAGCTCTTTATTGTCTGCGATGTGCTGTCTACATTCTTTTTCATCCACTCCACTAAAATGGCTAAAAATTTGTGAGATGTCATTTTTCACTCATTATTTGGAAAAATATGAGTGCTGAGGTTTACTACGAAAGAGAATCACAGATATTTACTAAGGTCCTTTGAGGGTCAATGAGTAAACACTCATGAGCTCTTTGGCCAGCAGGACCTGGCCCAGTCCAGTCTGCCATCAAGAGCCTTAAGGTCTGTTTTGGCATGGACAATGCAGCCCTGAAGATAATGGGATGAAATATTTTGCAAAGTCAGGCAGATGATTGGACTGTGGAGCCTCAGAGTTCTCAATACTAAAGAAAAAGTACTGGCTCAGACTTGGTCCACTCTGACTGCTCTTTGCCGAGCTATTTCTGAGTTATTCGTTCACTCAATTTCAGGTTCCAAAGTAAAGACTAAAGTGCACCATGATGAACAATGTAGTTCTTGATAATCCATACTATGCTGAGAGTCTTCTTTGTATGTAACTGTCTATGCAGGACTATTGGTCTCTTTAAGAGACAACTTAAAAGGGTTTTTCCTATTGTTCCTGTGGAGGCAACTCAAACAGAAGTAGCAGAGACATTGCCCATAGTGCACAGTGGCAGAGGAGACATCCTTTTCACTTGTTCGGGCAGTTCTCCTTTGCAAAGCCATGCTAGGACCTCTTGAACTTAAGGACTGTATATGGAGAATGTACATGTCCTATCCCTCAGTATTTCATGGAAGATTCTCCGGAAAATATACAAGTTACCAATAAAGATGTTTCCCGCCTAATGTGTTGTATAAAGATCGCTTTATGGTTGGCTTGGAAGTGCCTGTTGCTGGGAAGGGAGCAGGCCTCAGTCCAAGGCGGATGCAGGCTTATCATAGCCTGCTAATGGACTACACTTTTATGAGAGAAGGACTAGTCCCACTCCTCTCCAGGTCCACTCATTTGTTTAACCCCACCTCATCCCCAGGCCGTACCCACTCTGTCATACAACCACATTGTTTCTAATGGTGTTTTGTTGATGTAGCGATCCACGTTTAATGTGCATTGTATGACCATATTATGTGCTCTTGCATAAATCTGTATGGGAGGAAAAGTGTCAGAGCATCATGATGTCATCATGTAATGGACAAACGAAGGAGGACTGTGCACTGATATAAAAGAGGGATAGTGTTGCTGCTCAAATTACGCCACGTTGAAGCCCAGCAGCATTTTTGATATTTTGAACATTTTTTTAAAATTTGTGTGACTATGTTATTTCTTTAATGATACAAAAATGGACAATATCAAAAAGAAGACCCAAAAGAAGAGAATGCTGACTTGATGTAGTTATGGTTCAACAAAACTCTTTGATAGTAGTTACCAGAACACTGGACAATGTCAAGGAGATAGATGCCCAGCTTTATTATTAGTGCTGTTATGATGTATATGTATTTAAAATCAAGAACTGTCTTTATCACATTGCATAAACAGTCTGCTTTAAATGGGTTAATTTAGTACACTAAGCTATAAATTACGATATTTCAGAAAAGTAGCATCAATGGTAACATGTATACACTACGCAAACAGGACAAAAATGGTAATTTGTTTAGTTTTATTATACATGTATTTTTTTCTTCATGTTTATAAATATTTTAACAAAGCAGACAAAAAAGTACACAGTCAGGGTACTTAATACTGAAATACAAAAGTCTGTAGGATGCAGTTTTGACATAGGCCTGCAACCTTCACATTGTAGCAAAACATTAGTATCAAACATTTAACAAGTCATTGCATAACAACAACACTCTGCATGCAGTGTTATGTACACTCCATTTAAAAAAGGGCTCCGGTAGAAAGTGGAAAATCCATAAAGCAGAACTCCCCTCCTCTAGACAAAGGATTCGATTTTTTGGTTTACCTGAACTGAAAAGGCTGCCTAGTTCAGAAGCAATTGCTGTTCAATGCTCAAGTAGAATTGGTCAGAACTAAATATACTTTTTACTGCTGGCAGATAATTTTCACATGTCCTCCATGGATTATGTCATGTCTGGGCAACTTTTTTTTTAGTTTTGGGATACTAAATTTTAAAATCCTTGTGTTTTGATAATATATTTCAAAACCAACTGGTTGGCTACAAATGCACAATCCCGAAAAATGTTATTTCCTCAATGTTGGTCATTAGGCCTTATTAACAGTGCATATTATAATGATCCCCTCACATGAACAAAGGTATGATCCAGCTGTGATCATGTGTGGAAATGCTGAAAATACATGATGTGCTTATGGGCCACAGACAAACTTAGAACAGTTCATGGACAAAGGCATTGCTGGTGAATTGCTCCTGAACTAGGGTGAATCTGTGATCAGTCTTCTCAGATCTCAGTTAAATAAAAATATCAATCAATTCAAAAAAAAAAAATGTCACAAATTTTGGGGAGAGTTATGCTTTATTGCTCCTTGATTGCCATTGGGGCTGCCGATGCATAGCAGAGAATTGCAATGCATACCCAAATGGCAGCCAAGGAGCTATGAGGTTATACCGTGCGCATGACCTTGTCTAGAAGGAAAATTTAATCTGAAAAAAGAATTACGCATAGCATCATTTGTCTTTTACAAAAGCACTTTCTTTTTCCTTTAACATATTCATAAACACCTGAAATTACTGTAAACATTAGAGCTCTATGACAGATAGAAATATTTTTAAAGATAGAATATTTTTAAAGGTTTTTTTCTTAATTAAGGACACCAGCATTGCATTCAAATAAAGTCATGCATATTCTCAGTATATACCACAAATATTACAAAATATTTAGGATGTGACAATTTTTTTTCAATTTGAAGTCCACTGCATACAAGATTTTTTTCACTGTTAAGAAAAATAAAACTAGATTTAAAGAGTAACTTTGATAGAAAATAAGTCAGAATGCTTTAATGCTGCAGAAGCTTCTAGAATCTTCAAAAATGGTTGCAGCAAAGAAGGGTTTTCACACTTAAATACATTATCCCCAGTTCAGGAATCAGCTTCACCACACACACAACACCTTTAAACCTGTCTATTTGGAAGTAATCAATTTACCGCCAAATTACCAAAGGTTGTCAATTCCTGCTGTACGCAGCATGCTGTCCAAATATACAAACTCTAGACTGCGTATGGAATTATACTAGAAGTGAAAGGCTCCTAAAGATCTGACACTGTTGTTTTTTTCCCAAACCATAAGTATTTTTATATGCTTCAACATGTACTTACTATGGGCCAACATAGGTGCACTATTCACATTTTAGTCAGGTTAAAGTTCATCTATTTACAAAATGTAATTATGACTCATTGCGCATAAGGTTATTTTTCAATTGGACACAGTGGACCTTGCATATGCCTGGTTATAAGTAATTACAAAAATTATTTGCAGCAGATGTCATGTTTTAACAGGCCCACATATATATATTCCAAGAAGCCTTGGTGGTCCACCAAAGGCTTAGGTTACACCCTGAATTAAATAAGATATGAATCAACACAGATACATTCATTAAAATCATCAACAGACACTGTCATGAACTCAGTGTGTTCTCAAAGCACGTTTCACATTTTAAAAAAAATCTGTTTCTTGTTTCAAATTATGGAAAATGCATGAAATTCACCTAGTGATAGTGGCAGGAAGTCACATTGAATTTGGTGCCAGATATTTTAAAAATAATAATAAGTAAACTCTACTTTGTTCATCTTGTTTTAATGGTCTCATATAGAATTACTAATTCTATATTTGACAGTCTGTTGTATTAATGTTAGGTTATGTATATACAATTATGGTGATCTGATACCATGCAGATATAAACTAAAACATGCATTTGCTTAAAATTAGTATAATGTCTAGCTACAGTACTGAATATTCTTCCAGCCCTTATGTTATCAATGCACATTTTATATGTTTGACAAAAAAATTGCACTTTTAGGTCTACAAGAATTTGGGTGGTCAGTCGAGTTAAGGTTTAACAAAACACAAGACTCTACCGAGGTTGCATGCCCTTGTATACTAACACTCCCAAAACAGCTTTTATATTCACTACTATGCAAGGTGTTTGTGAGAGCCTGCAACTTTTAGTTTTGTTAGTATCGGGTGAGGGCATGGAAGTGAGGGAGAAAATTTTCAACTCAACTCCTCTGCTGTCAAATGTATGTTGTGAATGCTTAATTAAGGGTGCATAATGAAAGTTGGCTTTGAATTTGTGAGTTGAACTATTGTGCTGCAAACTTTAATTTTAGCCAACTTGCATGCACTCACAGTTTAGTAAACAAACCCCTTTTTTGGATTGTGCTATATATTTATAGGAAGCTTTTAGAACACTTTATGTCCAACTATAGTAATTTCATTAGACTCGGAGATGGAGTCCTTTGATACATTGATGACGGCTATCAGTGTCTATTCTTATCTTCACGTTTAGCCTCTCAGTACATGAATAATGCATCACTATATGCAAGGTATATGATATTGTTGTTTGTACTATAGTATTAAGAGTTTCATAACACAGACATCCCGTCTCCCACTTTATTGATGGCCCATATGTAGAGGTATAAAGATGGAGGCTGTTGGTTTATAACATCCAGGGCCAGACTTAGGACGACAAGGCAGTCCTGGCACTTTAAGGCTGGCAACTGCCTATGACGTGGCATCAATAGTTGGATATGAGAGACTGCACACTGTAGCATCTGATTTGCTGGAGTGGCAGATCAGTATGTGTATGCCTGGTGTGGCGAATGGCTAGTGCAGGCTTCATGACATCATACCCTACCATGTTAAGTCTTTACATACAGACCAACAATATTTTCCTAGTTCTCTACTACACAGCCAGACCCTTGAACATCGTCTGCGCAGCGCAGACAAGTTAAAGCCATCTAGTTTTAGAAATGTGATTATTCATGTTGACTAACACTGGGTATCCATAGTGGTCTAGGTGCAAATAACTGGGCAATTAAAGGTAAAAGAAATAAGAAGATATCATTATATTTTAATGTTTATTCCTCCTCTCCATATAATTTGAAATTGTCTGAAAACAAAATATGGCATATGGAATACAAATAGCCAGGACTATCATATACTTTACATATATATAGTTGATGATGGTTTGTCCTTTCTAACGAGCATATCTGTAAGCCATGCATGTACAACTGCTTAGTGGCAATCACATTTTAACCAGCAAAGCATGTACATTGGTTAATCATTAAGCATATTGGCTAGTAAATTAACAGGGGGAAACAATGACAGTATAATTCATGGCCCAAACTGCATACACCCCAACATTGTAGGTGTACAAATTGGGACACCTTTGTGAGGGGTAGGACTGCCTTTCCACCTTACCAGAACCTGAAGCTGCATTACAAGGAGGCAATGTGGACGCTGTAATGGAGGTCTGTATGTTTCTGCACAGACCTGCATCGATTTTACAGATCCCAGATCTTGCCCATGATCCCCACTGCCCACAAATGAGGAACTGGTGGAACAGCAGGACAGTGCCTGGAAATTGGAATATTTGGGATGTATGAAACTGGGACTAACTTCTTCTATTTAATAGATGTAATGGAAAAAAAGAACTGTTGGCTTATGAACTGCTATATATATCAGCTACTGGGAATACTCTGCATTGCTCTATAACTTCATATTGCAAACTAATGCAAGGTAATGTACAGTCTGTAACAGTAATAAATAGCCATTGTACTTTTATAATTTCTTTACGTGTAAAAATATATTAGCATAAGTAAGAACATCTACAATCATATAAAACAAAGTAAAATACAGTTATGTAAATATGGACATGTCTAAGACTAAGAAACACACATTACATACAGCTGGTTCAATCGACCTGATAGTTATATCACAAATATAAATTATACACATACACGCTTCCTGCAATTCTACCCCAGGAACATAGTCATTCTTATTTTTAGTGCTTAATGCAAACAACATGTAATAATTTCCAATAAATAATTACACCAGTGGAAATGTCAAAAGTAATGGATTTCATGATAATTGATCTGTGTTCATATAGTGTTTACAAGCTAATCGGAGAAAACACTGGTCTCTACCTATGAGTTTAACACCTTCTTTAAAGATTTCTTACTTATTTCAACCTATGATGGACTTTATAAAAATGGTATCATATACAGTATCCTTAGCATCAAATAACTTAATTTTCAAGGCTGGCAAACTGATTCATTGCGGGGAATAGTTTTTTCTTTTTCAATGATCATCTAACAAAAAAATCAGAACTCTAAATGAATGACCAAAACATATGCCGAGCATGTGTTATATTGGATGCATGCATATCTGCTGAGGTTGGCCACCAGTGTTTGTAAAGCAGCATATCAGTGTATCAGTGGTATTTGATAAGAAATAGTAAAGACATATTTAACACCAGGAATTGTGATTGAAAAGGGAGGGGGGGGGGTAATCCTACAATAAAACTAATATGTAAAAAAACAACAAATTATTATTTATCATTATTTCACATAATTAAATAAAATTAAGTCTACTGTAATTTGTGTTATTCCCCTTTTTGAATATAATAAAATAACAGAACTAATATCGGGTATGCAATCCTATTCATTCTGCCTCTCAAATCACAAACAATGTAATGGAAGCTTCCTAGGCTATAAAGGGCTATGCTTCCAAGCAGTAAATTACACAAAATAAAAGAAATATTAAGGATTTCTATTTAAGCGATATTAGTGTCCTCCACAAAGCACCTAGAGTCCTTCACAATCTATGATCTATTTCAAATGCCACTGAGACACAAAGTTGCATTACATGAAAACTTTATCCTTCAGACAACTAACACCTGTGTTTTTGCCCCCAGTGACCCATGTCTAATGCCTCTATTGTAGCCCACAAAGCAGCGCAGCTTAGCGGGCCCTGACAGAGCTAGGAGGAGGGTTTTATTATCTTACTAGGTCTGGGGTTGGTTACAGGGTTTAGTAGGTGGGGTCTTGTTGGATGCTATAAATGGGCGGACATTTTAGGTGAGTGTCACATTTCATTTGAGCTTCTTACCTGACCCACCCTTCCTTCCTGAATTTTGGGTTGTCGTTTTTTGGGTTGTTAATGCCCATGTTCATTTTAATTTAAAATGGGTTACATCACTGTTACATGTGGAAAAGGAGATAAGTTATGTTTATTAATTCAATGTAGTACGTGCATAAAAACATATTCAGTCCATTGTTCTGTAAACCGGAAGAATTACCGTAAATTAACAGATACCCCCCACACACTGCAACAGCATTTGTAATTCAGAATCAGGTGAACTTCTTTTATATAGTCACGCGTCATACTGACTCACACCTGTTATCTTTAGCTTATTTCTCACAGAAGAAATGTTCTACCCATTATCATTTTAGCACTAGAATTGATCTACAGTATTCTTTTTTATGAGGAGATGTGACAAGAAAATGTGATGTGTTAAAAGCAGCTAACTTTATCTTCAGTTCGAGGAAATCCTTTTTTCATGATTTATGTTACGTATACAGTAAATGTTTCTAATAGTATTTCTATTATTGTGTATGGTTAATTTAAAACTATTAGAGACTATAGAGAGGCCTACGGATTTCCAGACCTACAGAAGTATTTTATTGATTACATGACAATGCCTCAAAAAGGGCCATGAAGACAGCTTAGTGTACATGTGCGGATAAGTGATACGCTGCCACCGAAGGCCAACATCATTCTATCTGAGGTAAGAACATAAAACAATAGTGACAAAAAGGAAATAACTATGTCAAGCTTGTGTATAAGTAAATGCTTCCATTCATTAAATAATTTATAATATATAATTGTATGTCCACGTTTGTTCTCTGCTGGGACATCAATATACTGCTATTAGAATGGTCTTTTTCTGCTTAGCAAGAGGTCAAGAATTGTGGGGCTTGCTATTGAGTTGGTGCTTCATTCAGTTTTATAAAAAAAAACATTACCCTTTCTTTACCCAATAACTAAAGCTCTGAAACAAATAAAACATGCAATATAGTCCTATCAAGGCATGAAATGGTGTACATGTGTTTGCATAAAAACTTTGCATTTTGCCTGCCACGATAAGGAAAAATTAATTTAACAAAAAGTAATTTTTTTTACCTTCATTTTTTGACATTTAACTTAGTGCTTTTGAAATGATTATGCCCTGTCTTGTAGACATACACGAGGCTAACTGCACATAGCTCCATAATTAATAATGTAAAAAAGGACAAAAATCAAATACATTAACAATAACAAAACCAACCAGCCACATACAACTCTTAAACAGAAACTTTCAGTGCTAGCTCCACGTGTTGCTGCATTACAAATCCCATGATTCTTAACCAGTTGTTGATAAATCATATCCTGGCTGAAGATGATGGCAATTGTAGCTCAGCAATGACTAGAATATGTAAAAAACAAATGAAAGAATAACTACAGTGTATAAGTCTGCTGATCACTCCAGAAATAAAATATTAAGAGAAAGGTAGCCTACAGCTAAAACCAAGTATTATAGTACATTGTTTTATAACTGTGAATGACCTCACTCTTAATACAATGATGACCTATCTATAAATAGGTATTTGTGAACCTTTATTTTTTGTTGTTGTAAAGTCAAGGCATGAACCCTAATATATGTAAGTATTATAGTTCTGCAAGGTGCACCATCAATCTGGAGCTTCTATCCTTTTACATATACTGTCTGAAGACTGTTAACCTTATTGGAACAACTGTAACATGAGGAACAAAATCGATCCATGGGGAAAACAAATGTCCTCCTGCCAATTCCTTCCGCTATAAACTGTTAACTGTGGTAAAGGCAAAGGCATAACTTGTGTCTTGTTCCTTCACAGCTGTGCTATCACAACACAGAAATGGGAGATTCACGTCAGTCACTGAGGACAGCTCCTGGCAGCTCGTTCGTTAACGTGTGCCAACGTTCAATTTTCTTGTCTTTGTTTTTCAGGCAATCGAACCAGTGTTTAAGACGTTCTCCTTTTGCATTTATTCCCAAAACAACTCCTCCTGCAAAAAAAAAAAATGTTATCTCTTTTAACATTTTGTAAATGTAATTATAAAAGGTAATAAAAAACATGTCTGTGGACCACTAAAGGTAGGTGTTAAATCTCAAGGACTACCTCACCAGTAAACGAAAAAATACAATTACAGCTCTAAAGCATAGATTAAATAAGCCTCCCATTTTCCTGTAATACACTGACCATATAACTAACATAAAGCATATACTCAGAACATAGCAGTCTTAACAGGAATCAAACTTTTTGTTCCAAAAATATGCAAACTTAAAGGTGTGAACTTAATATTGGCATATATTTGAGCCATTGTTAGTATGCAAACTTTTACAAGCAAGAGACTTACACTAGTAAAATACTAATGTTCCCAGCTATGTGTCTGCCTGATGTATAGAACTGAAATATCTGACTATGCTGTTTTCATCAATAGTTTTCTGGTTATATAGTATTGTCCAAGGAGAACATGTTCCCTATAACCCATAATGTTCCATATAAAAAACAATATTAAAAAATTACAATCTTTCCTCTTTCAGACTCTTTACTTGGCCAACAGTAGATGAAATAGACGAGATTACCTATGTTTCCATTTCAAGATGATCCTGAAATACTGAATTGAATTCTGAAAATTACATTTTATCAGAGAAACGGCAAGAGAAAGGAAAAACCAAGAATACTTAAAACATACAAGTTTCAATGTCAAATTCACAAGTACTAAACATTCAAACAAGTCTTAAATAGACTTTGTTGTACGTACCATCAACCACCATATGTATGGGAAATGAATGATATCAATTACCAACTGCTTGTCTGCTATTTCTTCATGGATGTCAAAATGCTACCTGAAACTTAATCTTTCTAATACTGAACTCATTATCTACCCTCCTTCCATCTCTATCCCACCACCTGAATTATCTATCACCATTAACAACACGACTATCTCTCCTACTAACCAGGCCCATCCTTGACTCAAACCTCTCCTTCATCCCTCACATGCACTCCGTTGCCCATGGGCAAAGCTCTCCTCCTCACTTATCACCTCTTCCTTTTTCAGTCTACAAGATTTTACTTGTGCTGCCCCATATCTCTGGAATCTACTTCCACCCAGCATTCAAGAAACATCTCAAAACTCACTTCTTCAGAGAAGCATACCATCTTAGCTGCTAGAACTTCCTTGTCATTGATACAACCCCACACTACATCTCACCTTTCTCTATTCCTTATGTTTGTCCTAACCCCATTACCTCAAGATTGTAAGCTTGCAAGCAGGGCTCTCTCCACCTAATGTATCGGTTTGCCTTAGTCTGTCAATTCTAGTCTTGTCATACACCTTGAATATATGTATTGTAAGAAGTGCTGTGTAAATTGTTGGAGCTATAAAAATAAAAGATAATATTAATAATAATAATAATTAGCTACACTATCATATAGGACATTGGGCATCTAATGATGATTAGAATCAATGACATAAAGAATACCCCCCCCCTCTTAACCCATCAAATTAGCTTCCGGGCAAATCCTCTCCCCTGATTTGAGGAGGGGTATATGGAGGCGCCCCCCTTTTGCCCAAGGCCAGAATAATGAAGACAGATTTGTTGAGAAAGAAAAGCATTTTTGAACCTCACTTTTTCTGCAAATCTATCTGCATTATTCTGGTCTCTGTGGACTTCCGTAAAAGGGTGGAGCCACGGGAACAGTCTCTTCAACGTTGCCAATCCAATCGGGACAGAGGGTGTACCTGGAGGCCCCGCCCTTTTAGGGGTAGTTCACTAGGACGCCAAGGAACACATTTTTGCAGTAGAAGATTCAATAAGAAGATATAAAAACAAGAAGATGCAAGGGAAAAGCTGAGCTGTCCAGCTAGAAGACAGGGATGCAGAAGAGAAGGCAGAGAGACATTCAGAGAAAGCGTGAGAGAGAGTGAATAAAAGTGTGAGACAACCTGAGTGATAGTGTGAGATTGCATGAGAGAGTGAAAGGTGGTGAGTGACAACGAATTTAGTTTCCAAATGTAAAATTTGCACAACTCTAATATAGACATATGCAGATTCTTGAACACCAGTTCCAGTAAACCACAACACACATGTTGTCCAACCAGTAGTAGTAGCAGTATTCCACGGAGGCTTCTATTTATGGCACAAATTAAAGTAACAAGGTACAAAAACAAGTAGAATAACACATAGAGTTTGTGAGTTAACATTATATGGTAGGAGGAAGTTATCACAATGTTTTACACTTACCTATAAAATCATTTGATTTTCCTATATCATAATCCCAGACTGTAACTTCTAAAGTCTTTTTTGCAAGGTCACTGTGTTTTATTTCATAGCAAAATTCCTAAATGATAAAATCAACGAAAATATGATTATTTGAAAATAATATAAATGCAAATGGAAGACACTGATCATTACTTTTTTGTATTGTTTCACATTGAAAGAAATGTTTATTTTGCACGTGTGCAAAAGCACCTCTTCCTACCTTTGATAGTGTAGATCCTTCCTTTCACATAGTTCAACTGACTTACAGCTCATCTTTTCAAACAATGGATAAATACCCTTTTACTCTAGGATGTAATCATGAGACTTCTACGAGATGGTTCAAATGCCCTTTGGGACACTACAGAGTACAGACAGGGTGATCATTGTGGTGGACCCTGCTGAACTTATGGGTTGATGCAATCACTCTTTCATATCTTAAAGAAGCAGAGGCTCAGCACTCAAATGGTAAGGTGAGTTTATTTCACACAGGCAACGGCTGGACACACAGGTCTTTCTCAAGCCTCTTCTTCTTTATTTTGGATTTATTGAAGGACTTGGTCGTAGCCTGGCTCGTGTACCATCTCACAACTGAATACTGTATTCCAACCTTTGTTTTTCATATTTTAATCTTCCTCTGGACTTACTCTGGTTTAAGAGCAATTCAACAGGCAGCCATGCTTTTATATATCACTCACAGCTGTTGTCAGATGAGCAGAGATGTGCCCAGATACACCACATCATGTGAAATATTGCATTTGGCTAAATAAATATGACATCCACTGTATAAGTTAAGTCCCATCCCAACCTTATGGTTACCTCATTGAACTCTGGATTTAAAGTCTTCTTTTTCACAGCTGTCTTGTGTTTAGATTTTTTATCTTCATCTGGTTTTAAGTATCTGAAACACAGAGTAAATATGTAAGGATTTGTCTGTAAATTGGATTCTGACAGTAAAAGTCATTAGAAATTACAAATTTGTTACAAAATTTATTTTTGTTCTAATGAGTTCTGTGGGTATGCTGCCTAACAAAGGCAAAACAAGTAATACTGTTTACAGTCAGTTGTATGGGTATTACCGTATTGGCTCGAATATTGGCGCAATATGCATAGACAACCTCCACTGCCGGCACTTCCGCCAGGGCTTCTATGGTGGATGACCGGAAGGTTATGTCACGCCGGTGCTCCACCATAGAAGCCCCAGAGGAAGTTCCGGCAGCGGAGGTTGTCTACACCCATCGCGCAGACGTCAACGGCTGTCGGAGAGGAGGATACAGGTCCCCTGCAGCGCTGCTGGGGATCTGGATCCTAACCTTGCTGCTTACCCGCAGCAGGGCTAAATGAAGAAAGAAAAAAACACCCGGCACCCGGAACTGCATGTCCCGGGCGTCGGGCGACACAAACTGCGCATCCCTACGCTAAACCCCGAATATAGGCCGCACCCTCACTTTAAAGACCTAAAGTAGGGGAAAAAAGTGTGCCCTATATTCTGGCCAATACGGTAATATTTGCTTATGTTTGACTTAATTACAAGGCACTTACATATGTATTCTTTGTTGGTGTGGCTGCATAGGACACTAACATTATTATTACTGGCAATTTTGAATATTCAGTTCTCTCTCTCTTTGGTAATACGGTAATGCTATGGCATTCCAGAAGTAGCATGTCTTGTAATGTAAAAACAATATAATGTATCTTATAGTACAGAATGTAGCAGGCAATAATCTTAATTCAGACCAGGACAGGATTTACCTACAGTTGGTTGATGGATTTACATAGGGCTATTTGGCAGAGCTATGTAAAAATATATATACCTATGTCTGAATTGCTCAGTCAGTTTAATATTTTACAGTTGAAAAAAATCCCATAAACCTCTGCAGTATAATACATTAAGTTATGGGAATTTTAAAAGGTCATAGGATGTCAGATTCAATTTTCTCCAGTTTTGTTCCCAAACCTAAAAATGAAATTTACTTTATGCGGTATGTTACGCATGACTGGTAAACTCAACTTCTTTAGTTACCAAATCTAGTAACTAGCCTATAGATCACCCTAGAGGACCATAAGGCTACTTTTACTCTCTCCATTTGGTGTTACTTAACAAACTTGGTAACATTCTGCTAAGACCAGGATGTGTGCCAGTTGGAAAAGCATATCTGACATAAGCCACAAATTTCCTAGGAATTATTTATTCTCTGGCTATGACGTGTTGCCATTCTGAAACTATGGGTTACTACACAAACAAGTTGGCTGAATTAGTGCATTCCATATTGAATTCTATTAAAATATTAGTACTACATTATATATTTCTAATACATTCTTTACTTTGTGTGTTCCATTTTAAGTTTGTAAATCAAGTCAAATTATGAAATAATATTCATATGCAAAATATTTTGTCCTGGATGGCCTTTGGTCTGTAGGGAGACCTATTCCATTAAGAGGAACTGTTTGGAACAGTATGAAATTGATGATGTCATACAGTGGACCCTATGGATACTACTACCATAGTAGCTTGTCTGCTACTAGGGGAGATAAGTAACCATTAAGGACTGTATCCTATGACTGTTGATGTAAATTGTGTTTCTCTGGAAAATCAAAGGGGATACCATGTTTATCATCCTGCCACATTTTCTGAGCTTATTGAACTGTTGCTTTAAAATTTTAACCACATGGCCCACGTATGGCCATCCACCTAATAACATTTTTTGATGTTATCACAAGACTCTGATCTGTGCCACCACAAAATAAAAAAAAGTGATTACATTTTAATGTTATTTGAATTTAATGTAATGCAAATCTCCTTCTGGCACAATAATTTATAAATGAAATGAACCAACGCTTTCGTGAAATGTTATCTTTAATATACCCTTATGGTGGATGCAGAGTAGATGTGGAGCTGTAATAGCCTCAGTGTACCCATAGAGGTCGCATATGCTGCACAAGTGTTTGGAAAAAAGGACATTAACATTCACAGCACTTTGCACAGTGAATGGAATAATTTAGCTTCACAGTTATCAATGACAGCCAGAAGACACGAAAGCAACATATTAAATAAAGTTTAGTAACACTTTAAATAATAGGGATAGCCCACTGCTAGGCATTTGTTTGTTGCTGAACTACAACTCCCATCATTCTCAGTAAGCCTTTGCCCAAAGAGACAGATGTGTTCGACAAGATCTAAAGAGCTACCTTTTGGTAAGTGTAGAATATTCATGGAAATAGAGTCTCGTCTTCTAGTGGCACTCTCTTACGTCATTGAATACATTAAGCATTGGGACTAAGTGTCATTTTGTCAGATTTCTGTCAAAATGCAAAGGGTGTCTATTTTAATTTGTCAACCTTATTCATTCCCCAGTGTTATTTGTATTGTACATTACATGCATGATTCGACATTTTAAAACAAAAAGCCTTTATCTTATCAGCTCATAATGTGTATTATATAGATGCACATTACTGTATCTTGGCTGCCTGAAAGGATTGCTTGATTAAGTTTATTATTCATATATTACCAACAAGCTAAACTGTGACGCAGCGAAGAACACGAACATCAGTAGCTTGTAGTATGTAGTACATACAGTGATAGCATCCATATAGTGTCAAAGGGGTATGATAAAAGGGCTGGGGGGATCAGGAGAGTGGGGACTGGGGATTATTCCTCCTTAAGGCTATCAATGATGGAGTAGTCTCTGAGCAAGCCGAGTATCAGCCTGTGTCTCAGTTCCCTACTTTGTGGTTCCTGGCAAAGTGCCAACACATCACACACCAAGCTTTTTTACGACATCTTCTGTTTGAGTTACTGGAAAGGGTCCATACAAAACTTAATGATAGTTTTTAATGACTTTTTCTCCATTGAGCTTGTTTTCCAAGGTTCTCAACAAAGCCTGTGCAAAAGGACAGATGTAGTAAAGTGGCTTCCCATAAAATACACTGTGGGTAGTGTCTGAAGCTGCCCAGTCCCATACATAAATATCCTTAAGGGGAGGCCTCCCTGAAAGGCCATACATGTCATATCATTGTGTTTATCGGTCAGCCTGCTCAATACCAAACAGTCCGCTGGAACCTATTTAATTTTTTCTTCGGAGCCTACAGATCACCCTAGAGGACCATAAGGCCACTTTTACTCTCTCCATTTGGTGTTCCTTCACAAAATTGGTAACATTCTGCTAAGACCAGGATGTGTGCCAGTTGTAAGGGACAACTTCAGAGGGGAAGCAAGTAAAAGCAAGACAAAGAGTTTTTGGCACAAAGTTACACACAAAAGATGTTCTCAGCAAGCTTAGTATATCAGACACTCATGTGCCACCCTTGAAGGGTTCTTGTATACATCTGTGCATTTTAGTTCCATTTGAAGCCCCAGATGAAGGTGAAAAACTGTCCAGGTGATGGCTCGATTAGCTGTGGTTGCTAATTCACAAAAGCACTGGCTATATATATTCCTTGCTCTCCACTGATGTTGGAGAACAAGTCAGAGGCTTAGCCAGCATCATCTTGTGCACAGTGGTAGAGGGTAAGCTGCGGTTAAGGTAAGGGGCTAAGTGAGGAATTGAGGTGAGGGAAGGAGGGAAAGGGGAAGGAAGGAGTTAGCATGTATGACTATATGTACTCCGTTAACCGTGGGGTCATATAACCTTTCTTTACAGGACCCTTGTAGGCATTGGCTCTAGGTGGGGCAACTATGTATACCGCCCCCTGTAAAATGCCGCCTTAGGCCTATTCAGCCTAGGCCAGGATACAGCTTTGGGTCTACGATGTCAGCAGGACCGTCCCGCAACATAAGTGGGTCTGCCTCACAACATCTGCGAGACCGCCTACTGAGTCAGCAGGACCACCCACCGTCAGGTTAGCCGTAACCAGACAGTTCCCAGGTACAGTAGGATCATACTATTAGCTGCTATAGTGACTATAGTGACTGTATTACTTTTAACAATTTGTCTGTCTATAAATTGCCATAATTGTGAGATAGATACCTCAAGTTTACTACCACTTAAAAACCCATTGAAATATTGAATGCAGTGTGCAGTGAATGGATGTCTTTTCCAAGGTAAGGAGATGAGCTTGGGACATTAATTATTAGCCAAACATCTTTTTTTGCTGAGGGGGAAGCAGGGCTATTATAAAAAGGGCAGTTTAGGAGATAGGAATGGCTCAAAACAAATGGAGACTTGCAAAAGGCCAAATTAAATAAGTGATGGAATGGGGTGATATTAGAAGATAAAAATGAGAGAACAGAAAAATCACAGGCGAATGAAACTCCAAACAGGTAATGTCATATGGTTAGAAAACCAAGGTCAGATAAGCTTATTATAAAAGGACCAAAAGAGGGGCAGAACCAAATTATTACTACTAGTAATTATTAGTACTTGACAGTACCATAAAAGCTACTCTGAGTGCTGTTTTAATTTGGTCCTATTTATTTCTAGTGTTTGTCTTCAAAGATTGCACGCAGGCTTTGTGAATTAAAAAGCAATTACCATTCTAACAATAATAAACTGCTAAATAGGATTATTTTCTATTTGCTTCTCCCAATAGAAGCATTTGTTCTCTGTTGGCCTTGGGTAATGTATAACACTGCTTGGAGGATTAGTCATACAGGGGCATGCCTTTGTATGCAGTGGAGAAAGAGTTTGTGACTGGAACATGCAGAATAATGCGTGACTGAACCTGAGACTATTGTGTACAATACATAAAAAATGGGAAATATTTGCCAGGGATTATATTTTCTTAGTCTACGTTGTATCCTAACAAGGACTACAAATGGAAATTTCATTTAAATGTTTTTTATTTAAATGCATGTGATCATGCAGTGTTGCATATTTCCCAAATAGTAACATGGATATTCACATACATGTGCATTTTAAATTTGTATATGATATTATTTCTTTACTGTAGTTTATAGAATTATAGATCAGAGCATTGACATGCTCCCTCAAGCTTTCTGCTTATTGACTTCTCATCAACCCATAGGCTAATTGCAAATATCTTAACAACGTATACAAGCTACTTACTTTGAGATTACAGGATGTGGTTATCATGTCAGTTTATATCTTCATTTTCTATCTTGCAACTTGATGTTATTGGGCAGACATACTGAGATACATGACAACTCTGATATGAAATATTGATAGATTTGCAGCATCAATTACACATGGTTTTGTATTGAAACCAGATTTGTCTATCTCTCTCGCTCATGGAGGTTTTGTCAGGATCACCTTGCAAAGATGGCAAGACAAAATTTATTTAATTCCCTGACAACACATATTCTAAAGCAGAACTTCTCAATGTCCATCCACTATTAATCCACAAGTGGATCAATAAGTGTGTGTCAGAGTTCTCATGCAGGGTCCACATGTCTAATGAAAGGACTACCTTTGCCCTGTAGCGAACAATCAGCCGACTGATACGGGACTGATGTTGGTGACCTCACCCACAGAGCGTACACAGCCTACAGAATATAAATATACATAACTTTGACTAGACTAGACCTACTATTAAATATATAACTGTAATATATTATTCCTTCCTTATCGTAGTGGCCTGAATATAGGCCGCACTTTTCTATATAGGGGGTTTAGCGCAGAGATGCGCAGTTTGTGTCGCCCGACGCCCAGGACATGCAGTTACGGGCGCCAGACGGGTGTTTTTTTTTCTTTTTGATTTAGCCCTGCTGTGGATAAGCAGCAAGGTTAGGATCCAGATCCCCCGCAGTGCTGCAGGGGACCTGGATCCTCCTCCCCGGCAGCTGTGGACGTCTGCACGATGTAGACAACCTCTGCTGCCGGAACTTCTGCCGGGGCTTCTATAGTGGTGCACCGGCGTCACATAACCTTCCGGTGCTCCACCATAGAAGCCCCGGCAGCAAAGGGGAGGAGGATCCAGGTTCCCCTGCAGCACGGCCCCGCTAGACACCAGGGAGTCTGGTGGTGCATTGGCAAGTTGGGGGGGTGTTCTAGGAAGCAGGGGGGGGCAGAGTGGCACTTCTAGGGGGCATAAAGCATATATGGTGGTGCAGGTGGGCATTTGTAGGGGGTAGGTGGGCATTTCTAGTGGGGCATAAAGCATATATATGGGGTACAAAGCATATCTGGGGGTCTGAGTGGCATTTCTGGGGGCATAAAGCATATCAGAGCTTATAAAGCATATTAGGGGCAGAGTTGCATATCTAGGGGCAGTGTGGCATATCAGGGGTTATAAAGCATATATGGGGCATAGAGTGGCATATCAGGGGCAGAGTAAGGGGGCATACGTAAGGTGCAATATGAATTAAGGGGGGGGGCTTAAAATGCCTATTGGTTTTCTGTTTGTATATAACATATGCTGACAAACTGATAGATACCAAAGATGTTAAAATACATGTATTCCTGGTCATTAGATAAAATACTGTTTTACCATTCCACTCAAGTCTATTTTCTCTTTAAAAATATTTTTTTCCTTTAAAATAGCACTTTAAGGGTGTGGCCTACAATCGGGTGCGGCCAATACAATATTTATTGTTTTGCATAGCGCCATCATATTCTACTGTGGGCTACAAATGGGTTACAGGATATAACAAGTAGTATATATAACATGACAATTCAACTTACAGAAACAAGAGTTAAAGAGGGCCCTGCACAAATGAGCTGACAATCTACAATATGGTAAACATATCTTGCTTTTTTGTCATATTAAATAGATTTCTGGTTCATAGGATGCTCTTTTCTATCTTTGGTATGAAGGTAGAAGAAAGGTAGGCATAAAAATATTTATCAGACTTGGAGCAAAGTAATGAGTGCATAATTGCCAGATATAATAGTTCCGTAGTCTGTTTTCAGTTGAATGCACCATATGCAACACTTCAGCACATTTAGTATTTAAAATGGCACAGCATTGTGTGATAGATCATTGGAGTTGACAATTGTGGTCTCCAGGGCCAAGCTGGCAACTGTTATCCTGTTGTGATGCTTACAAAAGCTTTTTAGAAACAGAGAATTAGGTGGCAAATAAGAATCATTCAGCTCATCCTGGCTGCCTATTTTTATCCATCTACTCAAACCTTATTTGTTCCTTGGAATTGTCTTGTGTTCAGGTTGAACCTCATGCCTACGCTTAAATTCTCTCATTTTAATAGCTTCAACCACTACTAAGAGAAGGCTATCACTGAGCATAGCAAGTCAGCTTTAAAGTGGAACACTTAGAAGCTTAGAATAACCTTTAAAAAAACACCCGTGCACAAGTAAGTATACCTTAAATGCAGATCTATTTTGCATTGGCAGTACTGTTGTTTATTGGTTCATATAGCACCGTCATATTCCGCAGTCATGTACAATATTATTTTTCTGCAGCAAATCTCTTGGAATGTTAATTAAAAGTTATTTATAATACAGGCCAAAACCAATAGCACTGACAATAGCAATGATCAGATTTCATCAGTGCTCAAATAACGGTTTTCAAAGTCCTTTTTCTTTTTAACTCTTTTAATTTTTATGCTAATCTGCTGGGCATCATAATGCTGCTTTTGTGCATACTGATGGTTTCTCAACGAAAAAGGCTTTTTTTCTCTGTGTGTGTTGCATTTACAATGCAAATTATGTGGCACCGGATCCTGTTTTCAGTGATTCTAAAAAAAAAAATACAAAAACAAATTCTTGTCTTCTAAGCAACATTTTTCCAAATTATTGTCCTTTACATAGTGTTTTTTTTCATTAAGCTGATCCACAATATATCATTTATAGATTAGTTGATTTATCTGAGTGCATAATTAGCTGAGAAGCAATTGCTGCTTTAACATGTATCAGAAAATAAAGTACCGGTATATATTTTTTTGATCAGCCAGTCTCTAGCTTGCTACTGCGCATACTCACCGCTAGGGGAATAATCCCCAGCCTGTGCATTAAATGTTATCTGCTGTTGCATTAGCATTACACCTAGAAATATACAGCACAGCCTTTAAGAGATCTGGCCAGCTGGATCCCTAAAGGTGGACTGTACCTGCAGCAGCTACTTCTTTTCCTTCTATTAAAGGTCAATACATTGTGAGTCTAATAATTTGATTGAGTAAAAACCAGTCTAGTGTCAAGTTACCTTCTTTTAATTAGCCACACTACAAACATAACTCTTAACTGTTCAGATGTCAATAACTGGTAAAATTATAAGTCTAACACACTTAAACACTTCAGGTCAGTAATTTATATACATAAAATACAAAGTATGGATCTTTAAACATGGATATCAAGGACAATAAACGCAGTCTACCAGCTGTTACTGGGTGGACATTTCCTATAAACTTCTATAGGCTTCCATATGCATGTTTATACGGCAGGTAGACATTTGAGGGATGTTTTTATTTAACTACCTGACGTACAATATTTCTGACAGATGTGTTTTTTACACAAAGTATATTGATATTCTGTTTACCACAAAAATGGTGATTTAAATACATAAATGTATAATTCACAAGCATATATCAATCTATGTTTCACTGGTACGGATTTAAGATTTGGGCAGGTAGGAGTGACTAAACATGTCCTATCAATCTAAGAAAGGTTTGGAAACTTGCTAGAGATGTTTTTGATAGATAACTTGACATTTAGCTAAATATTGGTGGGAAAGCCAATAATAAAACCCATTTTTAATTAGGTGTGGGAAGCCAATAATAAAACCTGAACAATGCTGAACAATGGTGTATTCTGGCCTAGGCAGACTAGTTTGGCGGAGACCCTATACAGGATGGCTTCAGTGTAAAAAGTGTTGAAGCAGTACGCCTAAACCAGGGTTGGCTGGTTTACAGTATATGTTGGTTATATGGTGTTATTTTAATAATTGGTTATGTGACTCGTTTTGGGCCAAACTTTGTGCTCAAAGCAGAACATTGCTAATATTATCAACAAGGAAACACAATGTAATGACATATCGTGGAGTGTCACAATGGGCTACATATTTGGTCACTGTGGCCAATTATTTATCCATAGTGAAATTAAAAGTATTAAATCAATTTTGATGTCTTAATTAACAATTTTGTTTTATTTAGAGGAATGACAATAGACTGTCCCAAAGTGATGTGCCTCCTCTGTACCATGTATGTAGCTAGCACTCTGAGGGTTTATTGATAATCAAGACCTCCCCAACAGCCAACAAACTCCTATAGGTGTGATGGTCAGTTGTCCACATACTTTTGGTCATATAGAATATGTGAAAGGTGCTATCTAAAAAGGGGTTTTCAATAAAAGTTCAATTGGCAGCTATAACCAATTATATATATTTTAAAGCACTGTCTTTCTGTGTTAATTTGCTTACATTCTTTATTTTCCAACGGTTAATATTTTTTTGCTCTAATTTACTGTGTAGCTGCAAATAAAAATAGTTAAATGTATCACATTTGTTTCCTTAACTCACAGAAAATATTATCTTAAACATTCTGATATTACTGCCATATGCAATAATACCTCATATTTTAAGTATTTTAATAACAAAGTAAATTAACACACAATAACATACTCAGAAACACACTAACACAACCACTCACACTAAGACAACCAGACACTCACACTAACACACACCCAGGCACACACTAATATACCCAGGACAGTTAGTAGGCAGTTGAAATAATCCAGATGGGATATTATTTAATTTGGTTTCTGTCATGAGATCGCTTATCAAACATTGCACCCAAAGCTCTTTATACAGTCATATGAAAAATAAAGTACACCCTCTGAATTCAAAGTTCTAAATTTCAGGACATAATAATCATCTGTTCCTTAGTAAGTCTAAAAATTAATTAAATACAACCTCAGATGAACAACAACAACACATATTACACCGTGTCATGATTTATTCAACAAAAATAAAGCCAAAATGGAGAACCCATATGTGAAAAACTTATTATACTCGTACTGCTTTCATAGGAATTAAGATGCTAAGTAGCAAACGTGCTGTTAATCAAGTGCCCTTGATTAATTCAACATCAGCAAGTGTTTCTATAAAAGCCAAAGTTTTAGAACTTTGCTGGTCTTGGAAATTTATATACATAGTGCCTAATAAAGCAAACAAGAGTCATAGATAAAGAATAATTCTGTTTTATAGTAGTAAGAGTAGAGCATTAAGAAGGGACATACCGCTGGTTTCTCTAGAGACTGCACCACTTTGACTATATTTCTTTATACATAAAGTCCATAGTGTCATGTATGCCATATTTAACATGAAATACTCAATGGTAGCTTTATTTCCTGTCTCAAAAGGGAAAATTATTTTTGGAGATTTAGCTTATGCCCATTAAGTAATGTAATGTGAAACTCATCATCTTCAAATGCGGCATTGGTCCTCCAGAATTACAATCAACTATGTTGGTTGAAACTATAAATTTTGCCGTACACAGATATTAGCTCAGGCTTTCATGAAGGTACTTGACTGTCACAAAATACTTTTTCACTTTTCGTGGTTCATGTCAGACTCTTATATATCATAAAAAATATAATAAAGGCACCAAACTGTTTCAGGTTTGCTTACCTCTTAATCTTCACTTAGCCACACTCTTCTATTACAAGAAGCCTTTTTTATCTTTTCTTGTGCAGTTCACTCACATATTGACAGCAATGGGTGTAGAATAATCATGACATTACAGCTCATGTTATGTCCATTCCTTTATCTACTTAGACTTATTATTATTATTATTATTATTATTATTATTACCTTGCATTGTGTTTCCTATGCTTTCCATTAAGTAAGCCAACCTGGTGAAGCTTGGTGACTTTCTATATTTTTGAGTTGTACATAAAGGTTTGAGTAAGCATCCTGGGGTCCTGTTAAATAGAACTAGAATGTTACTGTGCAAAATAACATGAGAATAGACTAACCTAACCATGCCTTGGTAGGGAAAGTGCCCATCGGATCACAGACATATTCTAGGTTGCTCTTAACATCAGTCACATATATCAACCTCATATATTATTACTATTAAGAAAAAAAAATTGTGGCATTTGCCTGTCCCATACACATATATGCACATATATTCTGTCTCTCTCCCTCTTTAGCCAGATCACTGTGGCTTACCAGAATCTTTTAGTAGAAATGTGATTCGTATTAAATCTGACAGAGACCAGGCTGGGGGAGAGACACTGTTAATCCCACCAACCACTAAAGCAGCAACAAGAAAAATCACAGCTGTCATATGGCTGTGGAAAACACATTTCAACATAAACAAAGACCTTTAAGAATATTCCTCTAAAGAAGAAAGCTAGACTAATGAATGCCGCATAGGTTCTCGGCAGCAGCTGCTAAGGGAAATGAATCCGAAAGGAAAGTATATATGTTTTCATTAATTACTGTCACTGCAGCAATTACCTGTTGAACAGTGTTGTTTTTGCATATGCTCCTGAAGCTATGAATGTAAATGAAGCTGTCTAAAAAAAAAACTAGTGTGTTTGATTTACATCTTGTGTGGGGTATGTAAATCTGTACAGTAAATTAACTCTTATGTGAAAGGTCAGCAGCTACAGATGAGATGTAACATGCATGGAAGTATTTTAATGCACTAGTTAACGAAAGTAAGACATTTTAATCTTGTTTGGTTCACAGTATGGACCCTGTTTAGTGGAGAAGGTGATGTAGAAGGTCCACTTGTCCCCACAGAATCTTGTATCGGTTTGTTCCTTTCTTATTTTAATATTAACTTTTTCTACTCATCAATAAAATTGCACTCCTTTATTTATGATTATGTTTTGGGCTAAAATATTTTTTTATGTATTCCATATGATACCTTTCACTTAATTAAGACTGGAATGGATTTCTCCATGGCACTTGTGCTAAGATTTTAGACTCCCGAGTTGTGACTATTGAAGACTATTCAGTTGTTTCTTGTTCTCAGACAATTTAGTCTTTTTACATCATTTTTCCTTTGGGAATTTCTAAGATTTCCTTAAAAGTAAAAAGTGAGATCAGACATGAATCTCCTTGCTCACAGTAGCTAGGGATAACATCTGCACCTGACTGATAAGGTCAAAATGCACATTTGAGGTTGCTGGTCTGCTTGTGGACAGGTTTAGGTTTCAGACCGTAATCTTGGGTGGGAATTAGTTGCTATGTTAATGGAGATTTTCTTTTCCCTCATGTGAGACATGAGGGTCAACTCACTGTAAGACAAGCTATTTAAATGTTGTCTGTCCTTGACTGAGAAATTCCTGCACTTTTATTGTACATTTTGTGCACTTTTCTACACTGAATTTACCAAAAGAGTTTATTTACTAACGTGCAAGGTCATATAAGTTGAGTAAAAAATCAAGATCTGAAGCAGCAAACAAGTTGAGCAAAAGTACAATGTGCAAACTCACTAAAGCCAACTTGCATTTGCACTTGTCAAAAAACAATCTCAACTCGACAGCAGGAGAGTCAACCTGATCAGAGTTGAAACTAGCAAGCAATTCATGGATTCATGAACCTGTAAGTTGCTTATAAACTGCCAGCGCTAGCTAAAAGGTAGGCAGTGACATGCATGTCCTCCCCCCCCTCTACCCTTATCACACTAAAAATGTAAATAATAGTTGAAATAAAAACAAAAACTAGGGTCACAAAGACCCCTATAAACCCAGACGGCAGTGTAATAGCATTGGGGTGTATAGGCCCAAGTATACCTCCTCACCCCCATCCCCTGCTCAGTGGCATCCGACAGGGCATTGATGAAGAAAGAGGGAGAGTGACAAAATGGGATCCATACCTCTTTAAATATTTTTATAAGCAACTTAACCTACTTCATCACAATAGACAGGTGAAAGGGAGCAAAAATGTTCCTCATGAGTTTTAAATTAACCTCCTCTATTTGACCAGAAACAAGATGCACACATACACTATGTACTGTATACAATAGTTTATTTCATTATTAAGCAGATCCCCCAGAGGGTTAATGGTTAACCTGACTTTGAAGTGAATAGACCCAAAGGTGTTTTCCCTGGTGAGCTGAACTCACTCCCGAATAAACATGATTGGGTCATAATGACTCAGGGAGGCACCTCTATAGGTTTTCAATGCTTTCTATGAGGGTCACAAAGGTAAAGTATCCAATATCCCACCATGCAGGAAGGTGCAACACAAACCGCTAAGTGATTCTCTTATTATATAGTTCTGATATATGTCTGATGGGGTGAATGTACATGTAATAATATATCAAGAAGGAACTTCTAATAAGGAATTAATTCACTGTACTCATTAAAGCTATGCCAAACTATATGAAACACTTTATTATTCCTAATTTAGTAGTAATCCCTAAGTGTATTGGCCCATATGAATACTTTGAATAGAAGCTGTAGCAATAAATTATGGGTAGCTGTAACATCACCCTGCACCAACACCACATTTGTTAACATACACTTTTTAAAGTTCCAAAAGTTCTGTGATATAACTTGTGCATGACTTATCTTTACTTCATATGTAGTTCTCTTTAGCATTTGCTATTTAATTAAAAGGTTAGAAGAAGGGTAGCAAAAATGATTAATCAGTTTAGAAATGCCATTTAATTTGTCCTTAAGCCTTTCCTCAGTAAATAAAATGTCTTCTGTTATACGCTACACTGAGTCTCGGCAAGTGACTGGCGAACCGGGGAAAGAGTGTGTTGTCCCAGGCTAAGGGAGCACAAGTCAGCGGAGGTAGTCGGTCGGACTATCCAACCCCGTGACATTTCCCAACCAAGAACAGTTTGATGACGAACAATGCCTTTACCAGCATGATGGGGCAAAAATGATAACTAAGTGGCTCAGGGGACAAAACATCAAAAAAACCCGGAAACTCCCAAAACATTAATCCCATTGAGAACTTGTGGTCGATCTTCAAGAGGCGGGTGGACAAACAAAAGCCTACACATTCTGACAAATCAACTAAGCATTGATTATTCAAGAATGGGCAGCCATCAGTCAGGATGTGGCCCAGAAGTTAATTGACAGCATGCCAGGGCAGATTGCAGATGTCTTGAAAAATAGGAGTCAACACTGCAAATATTGACTTTTTGAATACAATTTATGTTATTGTCAATAAAAGCCTTTGACACTTATGATATGCTTGTAATTATACTTCAGTATATCATAGTAACACCTGACAAAAATATCCCGCATAGTGATGAGGGAGCAGTAAATGACAGAAATGACTGAAATGACAGACCTCGCGCTCCCACAACTGGATGGAAGAAAGAAGATGAGAAAGGTAAGAGATGGGGAGAAAGGGGTGTGAGTGCAGTGCATGTGTATATATGTTGGTGTGAGATGGTCAGTGTATGTGTATGGTCAGGTGTGTGTAAGAGCAGTGTAGGTATTTGTGTGTTTGTAAGCTGGTGTGTATATATATATA
>VKOC01027165.1:0-17091 GCA_009364415.1 Spea multiplicata
CAAGAAACAATTTGACTCAAATTGGTATATGCCGTTTTCACCTTTTTTTCAAAAAGTATTTTTTTTTACAAATCTCCTAAACAAAGAATTGAGTCAGCCGGCCAGCACGACTCAGTGACCTTCGTGGGCGGTGCCAGCCCCGTTGAGTGAGGAGGGTGGGTGGAGATGCCGGCAGCAGCAGGGTTGTCTGCATCGCATAGACGTTCGCTGCTGCCGGAAAGGAGGAACCGGTGGATCCCAAACCCAATTAAGGGGGGGGTGCAGCCTATAATAGGGTAATTAAGAAACGGTTTGCGCGAACCGGTAAAAACCGGCTGAATCCCACAACTGGTGTGCTCCCTGCGTGGTGTCAGCAGGGGGAGGCATGGCCCCCCTACATCATGCTGTGCCCTCTGTGCCCCATTCTGTTTGGGGCAAAGATGACTCACGCTGGGCTGTTTGGGGACAAAGTTGGCTCACTCTGGACTGTAGTCTGTGTGCTGGTCAGGTGCTATGAGGGCAGTGTGGACACCAGGGCTGCCCTTTGGGGTGTGCAACCTGTGATCTATGCCTGTAATTTAGATGGGTTTTATCTATACTGCTATAATGCTGAGTTTTATGTACTTTCCAGTTGATTTATACCTGCAAAGCAGGGTTTGTGTGTTATTCTGTTGATTTGTATCTGCTACGCTGTTTCCATACATTGTTTATGTATACCTGCAAATACAGGGTGTGGATGTGTTATTCAGTTGATTTATACCTGCAGTGCTGTTTCCATGTGTTGTTTGTTTGATCTATTCCCTCAGTGCTGAGTTTACATGTGAGTTCCAGTTGATCTATACCTGCAAAGCTGGGTTTGTGTGTTATTCTATTGATCTATACCTGCTATGCTATGTTTCCATAGATTATTATTGTATACCTGCAAATACAGGTTTTGTGTGTCTGAATTATTTGATCTATACCTTCAATCCCGAGTTCATGTGTGATTTTCCAATTGATCTATACATGCAAAGCTGGGTTTGTGTGTTCTGTTCTGTGATCAATACCTCCTATGCTATGTTTCCATACATTATTTATGTATACCTGCAAATATAGGGTTTGTCTTATTCAGTTGATCCACGGTATACATGCAAGCGCTGTTTACATGTGCTGTTTATTTGATCTATACCTGAACTGCAGAGAGGAAGGAAATAGAGGTGTGGCTTAGTGAATGAGGGGACAAACGGACTCTGGGCATGATTACAGGGGAGAGGATCTCTCAAAGTAACGGTCATAGAAGAGGAGGGAAGACTGCACTAACTCTCACAGAACCCCTAATTTGCAGTCAGTGTGGCAAATATTTTTTTAGTGTGGGAGCAGTGAGAGTGATTGTTATGGATAAAATGCCTATTTCTATTGTTTATTGCTTTAAATATATCAAAATGGCTGCTATGCTTTTCCTTGCTTGAAAAGAACAAAAGATATATCTAAGATGGCGCCTCCGCCCGGGACTACGCCCTAAATTATACCACCCAGGTCCTGAAGGAAGACCACCCCTATATGAGAATAACCAATCCTCAGTTTTTTAATACATTTTTGCTCATGACGCTACACTCACTGCCTATATATGCCTATGCAAGCCACAACAATAAAGAGATGTTTTTACTACTGAGCAGCTGTTCAGTGTGGTTCTTCTCGCGAGTGCATGCACTGGTCTTAAACTATTAGGACGGGGGCAGATACCAGTTAGGTACTTTTTTGGTACCAATCCAAAACATGATTGCATGCTAGGATGCAGGGATGCTGTGTGGAGGAGGCCCAAGGAAATGCTTGCCTAGGGTCCAATTTTTCAATATTTAAAAAAAGTTTGTTACAAAGATTAGCTGGTTTTTCCCTATATTTAATGTATGAAACGTACATTTTACGTTTATAAACATACATAAATATAATAAATACATACAATTATAAATAAATCCAACAGCGATGATCTTCTTAACATCCATAAAATAAGACCAAAATCGTAATTTATAATATGGGCTTCATGTGGGGACCTTTACCAACCTAGGGTATTGGGTGCTCATATACCCCGGAAGAATAAATACAAAAACATTCGGATATACGATGCGACATTGGGTTGAGGCCTTAATGGGCTGTAGTTATATTAAGATTATTTAAAACATATATAACACACACCAACAGACAATACAGGACGCATATAGTCGACAACAGTGGCGGAGGAGGAACCAGAAATCTCCAATCTGCAGTTATGGGAAGATCACAAAGACAACAGTCCCACTGGGGTATTATCTCAAATTTTACCGGTTAGGTGTAAAAAAGAAAACTAAAGATAGAAACCCAAGGATTAGGTTAAGCCTGTAAAAGGTCAAATGACTGAGTATAATCATGCCAAGAGGACCAAATATCATTATATTTTGCGAGATTCTGATTTAAGGAGTAAAAATATCGTTCGCTTGAAACGTAATTTGATTACTGATCTCGGTCCACGTAGGAGCGGCCATACTTCGCCAAGATCTGGCCAAACACATTTTTATAGCGAGTAGAATGTTGACTGCTAAGAGTTTGCGCAATATACATGAGGAAGGTAAGTCCAGATGGAAGAGCCAGGTATATGAGTGAAGAGAAACATTAGATTTAAATATATAAGAGAGAAGCTTAATAGTTTCAATTTTAATCTTCGCTAATTTACTGCATGTCCTCCAAACATGAAGTTGTGTTCCCTCCTCGCAACCACATCTCAGGCATAAGCTGGAGGTCAGATTTGAAAATCTATTTAAGTGGGAGGGAACCAAGTACCACCTGTGTAATAGTTTAAAAAACATCTCATGAAGATTTACTGAATGGGCCACCTTCCTAACCTGTAGCCACACATACATTATTTTACCAGTGTTTCAAGTTATATATTATTGTACTTGTTTGCAAAAAATAGGAGATGGGGAGAAATGCTATCCCCAGATTTTTAAGGGTTCCTACGCCCATGACTATAGGTCCAATAGTCGTCCACGTCTCCAACATCAGGAACTTCCAGGTAAAGTCATTGGATGTTTGCCCATCAATATTTGTCCAATATCAAATCAAATGTGTGTCTAATTCTAGTTTGTATGTCAACATCAAGAGTTGCAATAAAAGCTTTCTACACCTCAGAGTCTCTGAGATTTTTTCTTTTTGTCAAGTGAAGTATCTATGACGTATCTAACAGTCCATACTAAGAAGGTAATATAAATTAGCTTTGAACAGTGGTAGAGATGGGGGTTCTGAGAGAATCCGCTGGAGAACTGTTTTCCTAGCAGCCGCCAAGATAACGTGCGTAAGTTTGCATTAAGTGGCCAGCTTCAAAGATGCTCGAAATAGCACATGGGGCAGAATGACTAGATTTTGAAAAAAAAATGGTTTTAATATATCAAAACGCTACTTATACTTATTGCCCGATAACAAAGAAAAAACTAAAATATTGGGTATTTCTAAATGCAGGACAAATAGTAGAATCTACTTAGCAAGTTTTTTATTAGCTTTTTTTAGATGCGTAAAGGGGTTAAACCATCCTAGACATACTTCTAAATACTTTACAGCTGTTATCTGTACACTTTCTCATCCCTTTCACACACATGTACTCAAAAGACGAGGTTTGTCATTTAATACAAAGAATTTTGTATAACTGCATCTGCTTCCAACGTCAAAATGAGTGCTCCCCGAGGAATACAACCTCGAGGTTTGCTCTGCACTACAAAACATAAGCAGGCAGGCATAAGAAACACACAGACTGAGGTAAACTCTGCGTCATCAATTATTATCACAAACTTACAGAACTGGCGCCTCTTTGTGACGTCACGCTGAAACGTTATGAAACCTCCCTTATGTTTCCGCCTAACGCGCCTAACTCGCCAATGAACGCTGCTGTTGTGGGCGGGGCTTAGCTGCTGTTGCTGCTGGCTCCGGAATCTGTCATACGTATACCCTGTTCGCCCTTCGCTTTGGCATTAGGCTACTTCTGGCCTCTAATGGACAAAGGGTGAACCAAAAACAACAACAACATGTCTGCCTCAGTGGTGAGAGCGACTATTAGGGCGGTTAGCAAGAGGAAGCTACAGGCCACCCGTGCCGCCCTTACCCTGGTGAGTCGTTGCAGACTTGAGAAAGGCCTGAAGGGCTTATCAGTGAGATAATGAGTGCGGCGTTATCTGGACGTCCAGCTTCGCTGTACATAGGGAATATTTCATCAGCAAAAGTGCGCAGTTGATGCAACATACTATGCATATTTATATATATATATGTTATATATGTATATTATATACACACTACAGTAGTAACTTTTGTCTAGCACCGTGTATACCCGAACAAGCAGAACTAAATTATGTAATGGATTAAAACGTATGACTTATTTTAGTTATTATGTATATAGTATGTTCTAGGTGGTTTGTTTTGTAGCACCACCAGGTCCACTGTACATGCACCTGTGATAATGCGTGTATAAGTTTATACATTGGGCTGTATGTTTCCAGTGCATTATCAAATTCAGGATGAATGGTGACTATCCAAGCAAGTGGCATGGTAGCCTAATAAAATCATTTAAGTGCCATCATCCTGGATGTGTTTGTAGGGTTCCATTGAGGGAACAGCTGTAGCAAAGGAAACAACAAATATTTTAATATTGTGAAACACAGGGATGCATTTAGAATGTTGCTAATGCGCATTCGGTAAGCAGTGATACCATCAACCAGACTTATTACTAAAGTCATAGTGAGCACCAATTCATATTACCGGTATGTAGAAAACTTTTTTCCTCCACTCCGTGAAAAAGCACACGTGGTTTGGGTTTAGTTTTGTCTCCCATCATGTAAGACATGCTTATCATAATGGTAGTTGTTTTCAGCAACTATTGCCAGAAGTTACTGGGTGTCTAGCACTTCCATCTGTTGTGAACTGCAGCACCCATCATGGTCAACTGATGGTACTGATGCAAACTACTACTTCAACCGTTGTCATCCAATGTCTGGAGTACTTGAATTTGCCTGAGATGACAACCGAAATCACACGGGGAAAGAGAGGGGTACAAATCGCAGTAGATGGAAAACTAAACACGGTGGTGACACCTATATGGTAGAAACAGTAAAATGTATGCATTTGGCATTATGTGCTAAGTGCTAACCTATATTGTTGAAAATTTGCAAAATTTGAAGATTTGAAAAAAATTGCCCCATTTGGAAGATTTGAAGGTCGGAACGATGCCACAGCTTTTAAAATTATGTACTGTGTCCTCAGTCTCAGGGGGTTACCGTAACATTAGCTTTTTACCCTTGAGGACAAATATTTTTTTTCTTTTATACTTCTCCAACTTTTGGAGGAAAGAGAGGCAGGGGTAAGCATGACAAGACATTGCCTTTGTCAGTTTTTCATTAACTGCCTTTATGATTGGTTCTAGGAGCTATCACATGTGCAGAAGTAGCAGGCATTGGCTGTTGATGGTCTGAGCCTGGTCTGTTTGGGTATACAGCACCATATGCGACAAGTGTTTGTTTTCCAAATGAAGAATATTTTTGTCAGACAGTCTTGAGCACTTTTTTTATGGGATTAGATTTCAACTCACTGACTTCACTACGCATTATAAATTAGCCAGACTCCGCAAGCTTCTCCTAGGAGAGGATCTTGTGTAAAGGTTAATGTAGAAAAAGTAAGTGAAGGCATCTTATGCTAAGCAAGTCCAACTCAGAACCTCTTGCAAGAGAATTTCACTGAGGCTGAGTAATTGAATATTCTATGTATTATTTCTTCTTGCTCCTTCTTGTTAATATATAGAATATAAATGATTTTTGTTCCATGGATTATTGTATGAATCCCAGAGCCTATGTGTATGCAGCAGTAATTTCTGACAGGGGGGATAGAGGCAGCCACCAGTAAACTAAGCCAGACCAGAGGAGCTACGGAGTGAGACGCTACTTTTTTGGTAAATGAAGTGCATCAGTGATACTAGCACTTAGTTGCTTAGTTGTTGCATGAAAAAGCATCTAGGAAATACTTTTCTTTTTAAAGAGATCTATATACACTCAGTGGCCACTTTATTAGGTAGACCCTGCTAGTACCGGGTTAGACCTCATTTTGCCTTCAGAACTACCTTCATTGTTTGTGGCATACTTTCTACAAGGTGCTTGAAACATTTTGGTCCATATGGACATGATGGGATCACGCAGTTCCTGCTAAATTTGTCAGCTTCACTTCCATAATGTGAATCTCCTGTTCCACCACATCCCGAAGGTACTTGAGATCTGGTGACTTGGAGGCCATTGGAGTTCAGTGAACTCATTGCCATGTTCAATAAACCAGTGTGAGATGATGTGGGCTTTGTGACATTATCCTGCTGGAAGTAGCCATCAGAAGATGGGTACACTGTGGTCATAAAGGGATGGACATGGTCAGCAGCAATACTCCAGTATGCTGTCGCTTTTGAATAATGCTCAATTGGTACTGAAGGGCCCAAAGTGTGCCAAGAAAATGTCCCCCACACCATTACACCACCACCAGCCTGGACCGTTGCTACAAGGCAGGATGGATCCATGCTTTTATGTTGTTTCAGATGGCAGGGCCAGACTTTGGCGTAATGTCACAGCTGAAATCTAGGCTCAACAGACCAGGCAACTTTCTTCCATTGTCCAATTTTGGTGAGCCTGTGTGAAATTTACTGATCTTAGCTAACAGGAGTGGTACCCGGTGTGGTCTTCTGCTGCTGTAGCCCATCTGCTTCAAGGTTCAACATATTGTGCGTTCAGAGATGGTATTATGCGTACCTTGGTTGAAACGGTTATTTGAGTTACTGTTGCCTATCTGTCATCTCGAACCAGTCTGCCCATTCTCCTCTAACATCAACAAGGCATTTTTGTCCACACAACCGCTGCTCATTGGTTGTACGTAAAAATCCCAGTAGATCCGCGGTTTCTGAAATACTCAGACCAATCAGACATACTCTGGCACCAACAACCATGCCATGTTCATGTTACTTAAATACCCTTTCTGATGCTCGGTTTGAACTTCAGCAAGTTGTCTTAATTACGTGGCTGATTAGCTATTTGTGTTAAGTAATTAAACAGGTTTTTTTTTTTCTTTCTTTGTTGAGCCCTACTGCATGCATGCAGCAGGGTTAGGATCCAGAACCCCCACACACACACAGTGCTGCCGGGGACCTGGATCCTCCTCTCTATTCTATAATGGAGTGCCAGCATGACTTGACCTTCCCGTACTCCACCATAGAAGCCTCAGCCGTAGTGCCGGCCAACAGCGGAGGTTGTCTGCGTGCATCTCGCAGATGTTCACCGGCTGCCCGAGCGGAAGATACCCTGCAGCACTTCAGGGGACCTGTATCCACCTTTCTGGCAGCCAGCGGACGTCTCAGCGATGCACACAGATGACCTCCACTGGGGCTTCTATGACGGAGTGCCATAATGACATGATCTTCCTGCCCTCTGTCATGGACGCCTCGATGGAAGTGGCGGGTAGCAGCAAAGGTTGTCTACATGCATCACGCAAACGTTCTCCGGCTGCCCTCACTAGACACCAGTGAGTCTGGGGGGCAGAGGGGAATATCTATAAGTAAGGTGCATTATGAATTAAGGGAGGACCTTAAAATGGCTCTTGGCGCTAACTGCGTAATAGATACCAAAAATGTCAAAATACGTGTATTACTCTTAGGTAAAATACTGTTTTTACCAATCCACTAATGAGTATCTATACTTTACAAAAAGCACCAAACTATAAGTGTGCAGCCTATAATTGGACAATACCGTATAATGTAAAACCCCTCTTCAACCCCCTTTTCTCAGTGTCTGCATGACTATTTCTCTCTATTAACATTGACTGTTATTTAATCGATTGTTGTTGTTTTGGTTCTGGCAGCACTTGTAGGGTTTCATAATCTTATATTTAAAACTGGTGACACAGCAAAAACGCACAAGTTTTAGATAATGAATGCGCTTATTGTGAAAGCTGCGATGGCAGCACTTTCTCAGAATCCGGGTTTGGTTTACTTTGTTGACTTTTTAACTTGGATTTACTTACTTTGCAACTGGTTATATGTATCACAATGTCACTGTTTTATTGAAAATAATTTTAATAAGGTAAAGGTGAATGCATTTTTTTAATAAGTCTGCATAAAAAATTAAATTGTTTCTAAATGTATTTTTTTTTCTTTTTTATTCACCAGACACCTTCTGCTGTAAATAAAATAAAACACTTACTTCAAGATAAACCAGACAATGTAAGTTTAAAAAAACCCATTGGTAATTCATCTGCTTTCATTACCATTTGCTTTCATTTTTTTTTTCTTCATGCCCACATTACCTTTACTGGGTGATAGTTGAGCAATGTTGTGCTAACTTTGTAGTTGTGTGTAAGGGGGGTGGGTTAATTCTGGAATGGACAGGGGAATCTTAGTGAATGGGACTAGGAGCCAGACAGGAGACTGACAGGTACTAAAGTGCCAAAACATGTTTGCACAAAAATGATCTGGCAATGTCTGGTATTTTGCTGTTTACCTTAAAAAAAATAAAATACTGTTTTAATCCATTAAAACCTTATTATTCCATGCTGTCATGAAAAGTGGAAGTCCTAGGGAACTTCTGTTCAACCTACCCATGCAGGAAGTCTTGCATAATCCATTCACAAGGAGTGAGTGCAGCTGGTTGGTCAGATACATATTTCATCCCTCTCAACAGCCCCAACGCAGTCCACATCTCTCCCTTCTGCTATCTCCCTACCTTAGCTAACATGCCATTCTCCCCTTTCTTCATACCCTACCCACAACTAACCACTCACTCACAAAATCCTCCCTCCCTAAAGAAAATCTTTATTTGGAAAGGTATTTCCAAACTCAAGATACTTATATTGATATATTTTGATCAATCACCCTACTTTAGTGACAATTATCAAAACAAAAACTGAAGAAGGGGAATCGTAACTGAACAAAATGCTCTCAGTAAAGAAGGGGTTAAACCAAGCATTGAAACCTTAAAATATAGTGGGTATTTTCTTTTTAATTACTATCATCGGTTAAAAAAAAAAACTAAATATTTCTGCATATTAGCTAGTTGTTCTTGTTCTAGCTCTGTTACATTAACCCAATCCACTAGACAAGTACCATGACTCCTGATCATACTGCCTAGTGGTAAAAAATGGAATTGGTCCGTCTATCACACAGCTGAACACTAACCAGTGAAACAATATGGAAGAATGGTCTTCATTAGCACTGCCATAAAGAGTCAATCGTGTGATCTTACAACAATGGTAGCCTTTAGGTGTGCAGATAAAGGAAGTTTTTTAGAACACAATAACCTATGCTACTATATACAGCACTGTATTTCATGCTCGGGGAAAATATGGCTTTTCATAACCAGATGTCATTTTAAATGCAGATTTGGTAAAATAAAATTCTATAATATTAACCAATTGGGCCTTGTGTAGGCACATGTTTTGTCTTTCACCTAGTATATCCCCCTTCTATCTTTGTTTAGGGCCACTTTTTCAAATATCTCCACCTGTCCTGGTACTGCTATATCTCAGTTTAACCAACCACTAGTCTCAGCCCTTGATATGGTTGCTACTCTGTGTGCCAACCCCCACGCCATCCACCTCAGCCATAGCTTGGTGTTCCTTGGCACTCAGTTCTTGACCCTCTACTATTCTCCATCCACACCTCTTACCTTGACAACAGGTATCTTATCTGGGTTTCAGTACCACCTATGTGCAGACAACACTCTGATCTATATTTCCTCTCCTGCCCTTTCACCCTCTCTTCTCACTCGCCTCACCGACTATCTTTCAGGAATTGCATCATGGATGACGCCCCACGTCTCCAAGACTGAGTTTATGGTAATCCCGCCATTCGCTCTGTCCACCATCCCTGACATATTTCTTACTGTCTCTTATTTTCCTGACAACTCCACCAAGTTCACTGCCTTGGTGTTGCATGTGACACTGCTTTCTCCTTCATCCCTCAAATCCAGTCCCTCACCAAAGCCTGCCACCTTCACCTAAAAACATCTCGCAAATTTAAAATTATTCCTGTGACAGCACTACAGAATCTGCTGGAGCTACGTAAATAAATGTAATGTAGGCAGTATTTAGTTATCTAATATACATTAGATATAAAAAGTATAAAACAAGCATAATGTGTTCTTGTTCTGTTGAATTGTATCCCCAGTGTCTATTTTATTAATAGACAGCACACTGGGAAGCTCTCTGTGCAATACACATATTCCCTCTTCGGACACCTTTTGGAAGGGGTGATAGTGGCATTAGAAACCATTCTTCTAGTTATATAATGTCTCCCATAACACACTGATTGTGTGTTATTGTGAAATGAAATTTTGTGCAGGTGCCTTTAGGGCATTTTTTTTCTGAAACCTAAAAATAGGTTTTCTTGTCTTCATTTGTTTTGTTTTAGACAAGCAGGGGAATTGTTCTTTTTTTTTTTTATTATTTAAATTTCATTAATACAACCCTACCATCTTTGATTGTTCTAGATTGGGTTAAAGGTAGGAGTGCATACAAGAGGCTGCAATGGTTTATCGTACTATCTGGAATATGCAAAGTCCAAAGGAACATCTGATGAAGAGGTAGTTCAAGATGGTGAGTGAAGTGTCTGTGTGAATGTGTTTACTTTTAATTTCCATTTCTCTAACACGTGAGCTACTTGTTACTTTTAATCTGCAAACAAGACTAGATGTGTCCACATTGAGTTTGGTAGAGACTCTTATGTAGAACTCTCATAGTTGAACATTTCACAGATGTATGTTTCTAGGCAATAACAATTCACAATGCTCACACAAACACATCAGATTATGCACAGATGTATTTCATGGATTTAAAAAAGTTAATTGGAGTTTTCCTCTAATACCGTATTTGCCTAAGCGTAAGCGGTGTTGCTGACATGCCTCTGTTGCTGAAGAGCAATGTCCTCTGTGTCGCTGCCTCTACAAGAAGGGCAGGACGTACCGGTACATCCATAGGGGATTCTGGGGATGTGTTTTTTTGGACATACCGATACATCCATAGGGGACTGAAGGGGTTTAGGTGAGTGACCAAAGGGCTGGTATCGTTAACCCTTGCACACCCACACTCTGTGTCCGGTTATCTGATAGCTAGCCATGACACCTTCCCATAAACTATTACGACATGCGCATTACTTTTCCAATCTTTTAACCCCATTATTTTTCTGTATAAGCGTATTCTGTTGATACCAGTAAACACCTGTTGCTCTAGTTTAGTGTATTTGCACAGGCTATGGTTCCATTTTTCAATAGACCCCTGCTTGCTGCATTGCTGGGCAAGGGCTGGAGCTGACTGACAGGGAGTATATCACATGCAGAGATTCGTCGTATCAACTAGCTAGAATTGGGGAAAGTTACAAACGTTTATGGGGTACGGGGGTGCATTCTAAGGAACATCATGTCAATTTAAAGGTACCACTCAGCTTGCATTTGTATTAAAGTGCATATGATAACAGGAGTGTCCTTTAATTCCCTGAAACACAATGATTTATGTATTAAGAATAATAATGTATTTATGCAGACCAGCTGTATGCAAAGAAAGAGCTATTTGCATTTGTATCGTTTTACTGAGCTGTGTAACTCCATGGAGGTCCTAAAGCAGGATTTAATTATCAGACTCTTATAGTTATATAGTTAGTCCACATCAGTTGCTGCCAGTCTGATCTTTAATTAGCTAATTTTTCTTTTTCACCTTTTGCCTCATAGGCGTGAGAGTGTTCATAGAGAAGAAAGCACAGCTAACTCTACTGGGAACGGAAATGGACTATGTAGAAGATAAACTCTTCAGTGAATTTGTTTTTAATAATCCAAACATCAAGGGGACATGTGGATGCGGTGAAAGCTTCAACATCTGACACAAAAGCAGCCTGTCTGCATTCAGCATACTAACCGTTCTGGTGTAGGCTTTCGTGGTAAAGCACCATAGAGCATGCTTGACTTGAGCTAATAAAGACTGTTTTGTGAACAGTGATAAACAACATGTAAAATGTCTATTTTATTCAGTTTTATGTACTTGTCTGTACATGTGGATGATGCATTTAGAAGGAAGAGTTATTACCAAGATTTTTTTTCAGAGATGAATACTTTTTATATTTCATTCTGTGTGGAATTTCAGTCATTAAAAGAAATGGTAGCATGACTGTGTTTGAAATATTTGTTATGGAAGGATTTGTGTCCGTAATCTGCCGTAATTCTAAAAAAATAGAGCAGGGGTTTTGAAAGCAGGTAAATGAACAGTCATAATGGAGAGGGATAGAGTAAACAGACTGTATGTAGATAAGAAAACTGGTATGTCAACTGAAGTTCACATCTAGGCGGTTTTTGCTCTGTTGATTACCTTGTTTCCTGTATTAGGCACCATTACACTGAAATCATCATCTGCACAGCTTTTATATTTATAGCCAGTATTTTATTAAAACCATCTAACCTGATGAAAGCGGAGTGATGTTGACTAACTATCAAGAGTTTGTCATGCACATTTTCCAACAAGTACATTTGCTTTACTTAGACCACAAGCATCTAAGGGCACAAGGGCCCCTACATCCTAAACTGCCCTAGTAGCGAAATCAACTATGGGAATTTACCATTCTTGATAATTTACCTACCGTTTCCCATCTGCCCTATAGAAGGAGTTGAATATGTATGACGAGACTGCAACACGTCCTTATAAACATATAAACCAAATGTTCTTTAGATTTTTAGCTATTGTCTAAAATGATAGTCAGATGTCTGAAGTTAAAAGGAATTGTACTTTAAACAATTTAATATATACCTATTTGTCACTGTATAGAGCTCAAAGTATAATGGGGACATTTTCTCACCAATGTGCCAAGGCTGTAAGAGCTACTACGAGCACAAATGGTTCCCTTAACACAAAAAAAATATTACTTTAAAGTTTGACTTTCACTAGCAGTTAACACATGAGCAGCCATGTGTAGTCACGTAAATATTGGATCGAAGTATTTTGTTACGTAAATATTGGATCAAAGTAAACCTGCTAATTAGTGGCACATTTTGTTCTTAAATTATATTGTAAGGTGACGTACAAAAGCCAGGCAGACTGAAATGGAATTTTCAGTTTAATAGGTTTAAACAGTTTTTGTTTTTTTGAAATATTAACTTGGTCGTTCATATTTTTGTAAAATAACACGCTACCCTGGCATTTTTATGCCATATGTGCCTCAGTGGTATACTTCCTCTGACTGTATAGGTATATCCATTAAATATAGTATTCCTTGAGTAAATCACATCGTTAGAGAAGAAGCAGATTTCTGACACAGTCTCCAGACCTTTTTTTTAAAACATTTTTTACATGACCTATTTTTTTAGATGCAGATCTCTAAGAAGGCTTCCTATTGTGCATATGACATACACAATGAACCCGAGTAACAAACTATTTTGAGGAAAAAGGGTTTTTTAACAATATTAAATTAGAAAAATACTAATTTATGCCCTGTTATGAAGAGTGCTGTGACTTGATACACAATATATGAAATTGTTTATAGTTACATATAGCTGGCACTGATCTTCCTTGTTTCAGAAGGACTCATGGAAACGCAAACGCACAAGTAGGTGTCTGAAACTTGAATGTAAGATGTACAGCTTGTAAAAGTATCTTGTTTTTATGTTGAATATTTTGGTTTTGAAAAATAAACACGTGGAGCAATAAAGTGTCTATTTCTCCGTTAAAAAGAATGTATAACTCTTTGTAGTATTCATGATGACACAGGTTCATATAAAAAAGGTGAAACATCAAGATGAAGGTATTATTTATTTAGTATTTGCTGGAACACTACATCGAACGCTAACTACCACCAATCATCTTCCAAATAAGTGTTCCTTATTTTGAATTCTCTTTACCTTCTATTTTTAAAAAATGTTAATCTAAGTCATATGATAGGGTGACATTGGTGAAGTTATAGTAATATAGATTTTGACATGGCTGGCATAAAAAAAATTAACATCTTTAGAAAATGTTTTATTGATGGAAGCTTCCATTAGTGACTGGATAAAGGATTATATAGGATATATATAATATATAGGTTATAAATAAGTAATCCTCCCTCGTGGATGACGTTTGATTAGCATCCTTATGTTTATATTTATAATATTTACAAGACGTGGGCTCCTGTCTGCTACCTATGGAAATGGAGAAAAACCTTTCTGAAGTACTCAGTCATGAATTGGTCATTATTGAATAATGTTTCCATCACTTAATGATATATAACTGAAATATATTAAGATAGAATTTATATTAAACAAATGGTTAGACTTATGCCACAGCACTACAGCAAATGTTGCGTAAAGGTTGACCTTTCTGACATCAAGGTGCGACCCACATGAAAACTGCAGCGGTAACAAGGAAACATAGGACGCACAGTGTGAGGGGTGAAATCTGTGCCGACTGAGTCTCCCTTGTTTTTCTTCCATCCACTTCCGTTATCCTGTCTTTTTTCACACAGCTCCACTTCTTCTCTTGCCTCTTCTAGATTCTTTTTTGTCCACTTCTTCATGGACCAGTCATCCCAGAGCACTTCTGCAAAAGGGCAGACCCTCCAGGAAAGAGAAGCTCCTTTGTTGCCATTGAGCCACTTTTTGCAGTGGTCTACTTATTAGCATCACAACACTCGTTCATATTAAAACTTAAGTTTTAATTTAATTTCCTGTTAGTAGCATTAAAAAGGAAGCAGTGAAACGCGTCATCTGTATGAACAGACCTCATGTCACGTTTACTTGGATGGACAGCCACACGTGCAAGCTTATCCCTAAGATTTTGAGCTCTCCTATAGGAGAACAAGTCCTTCAACAAATGGTCACCCTCCTTTATCTGATTGTAAGATGTGCCAATTATGCAAAATAATCTTGATCTGGTTGGGAAGTGTGAGAAAGGAGCTGTCTCTTTAGTACTTCTGGAGGTATTTTGGAACAGTGTATTCCTGGCTATATGTATAGCTTTGGATTTGGCCCAGTTAAGGGAAGTCTCATTGAAACCTTTTCCCTACATTTTTTGTGCCATAGTTTCCAATCTTTCTAATGTAACTATGTAATTCTAACTGATAACAACTGCTTACAATCCTTTTTACCCTCGTCATCTGGCTATAACAGATTGCGTTTTTGTTGTGGAAATGTATGAAAGCTATGGGCATTTAGGAGGCTATTTGCATCTGTGGGTATAGAGTACAAATCGGTGCCACCTTTACGTCAAAAAAAGCGACTCATTGCATGTCACAATGACTAGTAAATTGGATATTGGGTGGGATTTATTTAGAAAGGAGATCATCTGTTCACACTGGTAGTACCTTGCTTCAGCATAAAACAATCATCAACATGGTGAAGCCATAGGTTGGAAGCATAATGGTTATTTTTGTAAACAAACCATGACAAAATAATTCATATGATGGCATAGGCTTGAGCTATATTAGCTCTCGTCGCAGTACCCTTTATTTGTTCAACATAAAAAGACCATCTCATGTAGTGTTAACGCAAATTTAAGGCTTTTACCACAGAGTCCTCCCAGAGTTACTGCTGCTATGCCCTCCATATGTGGTATGGATGTATACAAGCTAACAGATAGTCAATGTCTTACAATGTCTGATAAATGTTTCAAGGAATCTTTTGTATCTTTCAAGTATGAATGACTTTGGGTGACAGTGGGTTGTAAAATAGTGTCTACAAATATTGCTAGAGGTTGAAACACTGAAGCGGTGCCAGCAACAACTGGGTGGCCAGGGAGGGGGGTTATAGGGTTCTTATGAAAAGAAAATTTGCTCTCTAAACTATTTTCTTCACATGCAAAGTTGCTTTAAATTTGAAGACTTTATAATGACTTCTGTCTGTTAACTCTCGCATGATTTCATTATGATAATCAGACTTGTTTTGAATTACAACCAAGATCCCCTTATCAGCAGGTTTAATCACTATATTGCTGGCCTAGTTTTCTCTCAGTCTCTGTCACATATACATATGGAAAGAAAGTACTTCTAAATTTACAATGTCATACCCCATCCTTTTGAGAGCCGAGGAACTAGCGGAAGAGGGTCCCACAGCAGAATCATTGTGGGGTCCCTTGGAGCCTTTTCCTATAAGATTTGTAATGATATTTGTAGGGTTAATACCTTTCTAGAAATCCTGTCGCTATAGTATTTGTTTATTTATATTACATGTATGTTCAAGTGTGTTTATTCTAAATGGCCATATATTTTATATTATATGTGCATTGTACATTCGGGAGTGCTGTCTCTGGCACATGCTGTTGTGTCTTTTGCACTGTTGCACGTGTCGCTAGGGGTGCCTGGTTTGCACAACCCCTTTATCCTCTTTATAGTTTCTCCACACCTTTGGTGCTTATACCTGTGTTTTTATCTAGCCTTTAATACATGTTTTGTGTTAACTACAGGGTTGATGCGGCGATAGGTGGAGGGGTTGATCTGTACAGAGACATTGTACACTTGTCACTTCTGCTCTTGATTTATGTAATTAAATGTAGTGTCTCTTTACACTTGCTATTTACCCATGTGGACTTGCTTTATCTTTTTTGTTACCTACAATATTTTCTTCACAGATAGGGGCAGTGACATTTGTCCCTTGTTTGAAACTGCCAAACCTTCAATAGGTCTAGCTGTGTAGAAGCTATGAGTTCTTTTAGAGAGTGTGTCTAATTACGTGTAGAAATGCTGGAACAAATGTACCACCATGAAAATGATTGTCTCATGTTCCCCATTATTATTGCCTATATTCCACTTGGTAGTTCCTTAGAAAAAGTATTAAAAGTAGTGCCATAATGGAAACAATTAGAAGGTTCTCAATGGTTTTCAAATAGAAAAACATTTGTGATGTGTGTAAACCAAACAAACCCACGTGAAACTGACCTATCTATAATATGAAATACTATATATTGTATTTTCGCATCTTATGTAAGGAAAAAGAGATATTTCACTGCATTAGTCATATTGAGTGTTGCTCTTGTTAAAAGTACATCTGTTTGCCTGTGAATTATTTGCGGAATCAATAGACTTTTTTCTTGTTACAAAAGCACTTTAGCATGTCATTTGGAAACTAAAACATAGATTTTGAAATAAAAGTA